>JAOXNR010053471.1:0-45631 GCA_028571225.1 Parsonsia alboflavescens
TAGGATGAAATTGGGTCAACCCATTTGGGTAGAAATGAAATGTTTATAGAAAGTGGGTAAAATTGAAATTGGGTCAAACAATTTGGATATATTTGGAAATTAATTGCTTAACAATTTTTTTGGGATGCAATTGGTCATTTTGATCTAATATTGAGTTTTATAAGTTTTTTCTCTCACCAAAGAGGGAGAATTTTTATCAATCCAAAATATAGCCTTATAACCAACTCATTTATCCACTTATAACTCACCAATTTTTTACCCAAAATTGAATAAAAGTACTCCAAGAACTCCATCCTAATAACCCACCAGATTAAAAAAAAAAAGTTGGTGTACAAACTGTGGTTTATAAGTGGGTAAAGTGCTTTATATTATGAGTTGACAAAAATACCCTTTTTGATAAAACTTAATTTCTAGTAAAAAGGACTAATTGCACAAAAAAAAAAAAATGTTGAAAGATTAAAACTCTAAAATACTCCCTTCGTCACTAAATATAAGTCATGTTAATTAATTTTTTTATCATTAATTATAAATCATTGTTGTTAGGTAATTAGTTTTTTGATGTTATTTTTTCTATATTGCCCCTCTAATAACGTATAAAAAAAAGATGTTCAAATTTTTGAAAGAGTGATAAAAGGACTTTTACAAAAGAAAAAAGTTAGCTTGATTTTACCAAAATGAAGGCTAATGAGTGTCATACAAAAGATTTGAACATATAACTTTTTATAATTGAGTTACCTTGACTTAACATATTATAATTTATTATAAAAATTATTTTATTTAAACATATTAAATATCTATTATATAAACACTTAAAGCAAGCTTCTAAAGTTATAAATATCTATTATATTGTTATAAATATTATATTTTTAAAGGATATAACCAAATACCAAATATATAAATATATATATATATAATAAATAATAAATCTCTCTATCTATTTTCTATATGTAAAAGCAAACTTTTAAAGTCAAGAAAATCTCAGCATTTTTTTTAAGCTCTTTGGATTTTGAATGAACCACTTGTACCAATAGTTTATTTTTTCTCAAAAAAATAAATGATTTTTCTCACAATATTACAATGTTAAAAGATTAGATGAATTAACGTCTTGCATGAACCAATGCACTTCTTTAAATATTATTAAACTCTTCAACTTCCGGATAAAAAATAAATCACCTCTTCATATATGTGATTTACCTATTATACATTATTAAAATATTAAAATAAACTCCCAACACTTCAAAAACACATCAGGAAGGAAGTGAATAACCTGTAACCCTTACTAGAAATTAAATTCATTTTTTCTAAGGTCACCCATTATAATTAAATGCATTTATTAAAGTTTCATAAAATAAAGTCTAATATGATGAAAATGAGATGGAAATACATAAACTTTTTAGAAGTATTATTTATAAAAGTAAATAAAATAATATTGTTTTGATATTATTAAAAAAAGTTAATGTAATAAAATTATATTATTAACAATATTATTAAAAATTATTATTTTAGTTTTTTGAAAAAATTTCATGTATTACACAGATAATCATACTAGTTAGTGTTTACATTATATAACTATTATTATCATTTCCTTAAAAAGAATAAGAACAAAATCTGTATTTATTAACTTTAAAAGATGCTTTTTATTATCCAAAAAGTTTTTTATTTTAAAAAGTAAATTGTCAAAATTCATCCCATTGGGCCGGGAGAAGTCGAAGACAAAAAATACCCATTTCTTTTCTATTAGGATAATATTAATATATAGGGCAATATAAGTGTCATTAGAAAATGGTATTTTAAACTTTGTCCAAACATTTATTTTTAATAAAAAGAGTCCAAAAGTATATTTTTTTGGACAAGTGTACCCCTACTTTTAATTCGTCCCAAACTTCGCAACTTGTAGATAAAAATATTTAGTTTCTCTCAAATTTTTCAACTCGCAGACGGAACAACATTACTCTTCTTCTCCTTCTTCCCTTTTTTTTCGCTCAATGTACCCCAAGAGAATAGATTTTCACATTTAAATATATGCAAAGATTTAATTTGTATGGAATATTCATAGAAGAAAGGTTTGCATTCATGGAGTAAAAATGAACTTCAGTTTTTTATTATTATTATTTTTTTAAAAAAAAACTCATAAAAAAGAAATGAGTTTTCATTTTAGATCTATGCAATGATTTAATCTTCATAGAAGAAAATGGGAATAATTTCTGTTTTTTTACTATGAGTTTTGTTTTATTGTTAATAGGTAGAATCTTTTCAAGTTGTTCTTCTTTACATTAAATTATGGGGAGGGAAAAATATGTTTTTTTAAATGATTGAGTTGCTTAAAAGGATCAGGTATGATTTATACAGTATCTGAGTTGTTCTTCTGTTGGGATATTTCATTTAAAATGCGATGAGTTGTTTATATTTTATATGCGATGGATTGTTCATGTGTAGTTTATATCGCACAGTTCTGAAACCACCTGTACAAAGTTTAAGGTACAACTCACAAGAATGAGAAACAATCCATATTGATGTGAAAATAACTCACATGACTTTTAAACAACCCCCGGAGCAACAGTAGAAGCGACATGAATAACTTATATATTATTGAAGATTACATGGTTAGGACAACTGATGCAGAAGGAATTATGGAGGGCTGATAATTCTTCCCTGTAATAAACTTCACTTGAACGTTGTCGCAAAAAAAGAAATTCAAGAACAAAACGACAATGTTCCTGAGAAAATCGGAAAAGAGAAATCTTATTGAAAAACGTTAAAACAACAAAAACTACCTCTTCAAAAGAGAAGTCACCCTTAAATAACCTAATCAAAACCTAAACCTTTTCAGAAAATCAAACCTAGGCTTATTTTGAAAAGAATAATGAAACTACAAAAAAAACCCCTAAAAAACAACAAATTAAGAAAACATTCCTAAAAACATAAAAAAGTCTGAAACTCCATCAAGATGACTCCGAATGACCGAAAAAAGCCCTGCATCATAGCAAAGCGGTGATTATTGATCGTTGGGCCTTTTCGAATCACCCAACTAAATGGAGCCCGATCCAAGCTTGGGCCAGCTGCCTTGGGAATCGTTCCCAACAACATCGAACAGGTCGAATCAGGCTCATATTCCCTACAGTTGCTTGGACCTACGCAAACTACTTGTCGTGGGCTTGGCTGGTGTAACTGGCCCCTGTTCCCTTGGTCATTCTCCTTATCCAACTCTACGTCAACAACCCATGCAATGTTCAAGATACAACTCATATGACTCTCAAACAACTCATAGAATACTAATAGAATCGACATGAACAACCTACATATTATTAGAGATTCTACAAGTTTAGAACAACCCAAGCAACATTCAAGAAACATCTCATGTGCTCTCAAATAACCCATAGAGCAATAGTAGAAATAACATGAACAACTTAAATATTGGAGAGTATACAAGGTTAGAACAACTTATGCAAAATTCAAGAAACAACACTTATGACTGTCAAACAACCCATATGGCTCTCAAACAACCTGTAGAATAGTAATAAAACCAACATGAACCACTTAAATATTTTGGGAGATTACACAAGGTTAGAACAACCCATGTAATGTTCTATAAATAATCCATATAACTCTCAAACATATTATTGGAGATCACACAAGATTAAAACAACTCATATAATTGTTTTGAAACAATTCATATAGCCTCGAAACAACCCATGTGACTTTAAAACACTAACACAAAACAACAATAGAACACTATAACAAACAAAAACAATCCCATCGAATATATTGGAATATCAACTGAGCATTGGTCATTATAGTCACATCACATTCTTCACATTGTAATTGAACAAAAAAGATTTTCAAAAAAAAAAAAATTGTATCCAACTAGCATAAATAAGAATGCTGGAACAAAAAAAAAATAGAGATTTGCTTAATCATATACATACAACTTAATATATACCTACTTATGGGTTGTTTTAATTCCTATCACTATTTGTATTTAGATAGACCTTGGTTGTGGACATCGCCTTGTTGCTTCTTTTCCTGCTATGTGATTAGCATTTGTACATATGGAGCTACTTTTCTGACCTCGGTGCACTCTCGAGATGCCAATAGTTTTGGTTGAAGATTGACCATTGTCTGCAATATTCCTTCTGTTTGGCTATCATTTGAAAGGTTTGGGTATTTCCATCAAAACAATCCAGAAAACGAAAAAATTAAACAAGTTCATTCCACACGTAAATAACCTATATAATGAACATAAACAATCCATATACATCTTCCAAACTCACATAATGCAAACACAATAAACAACCCGAACAAGATTATTCCATATATAAACAACTCATACAATGAATATAAATAGTCTATATATATCTTATTGAAAACTGTAAACAAGCCAAACAAGTTCATTCCTCATATAAACAACTCATACAATGAATATAAACAATCCTTGTATATCTTCCTTAAAATTGTAAACAACTCAAACAAGTTCATTCCATATGTAAATAACTCATACAATGAACATAAATAGTCCATATACATCTTCCACACTCACATAACTATAGCTGTCAACACTGACGTTCATGAATTTCATAAATCGCCATAGCAAACTATAAACAATCCATAAAAATTCGTTCCACAAACAAACAACCCATACGTAAGACAACATATTTGGCTTTTATGAACAAACTTTTTTCAGAAAAATATATACAAAAATGGAAAAAACTGAAAAATATACAAAAAACACAAATAATGTATTTCAAAACATAAATATTAAAGATACCCATTAAAGTTCAAATAAAGTATAATTAATTAGGGACAGAGGGAGTATCATATTCTATTTGTCCCTTAATATAAGTCATTACATATCGTTTCGTATAAATTAAGAAATAATAAATACATGTACGTTATATTTGGAATACTCATCTCTCTCATGAATAATTCGATATTTTAGTGCCTATCCTGTGATTTGTTTTTTTATTTCGATCCTTAACCGTTCTCTTATCTTTTCTTTTTGGTTTATTGGTCCTCAATTGTGTTTCCAGGTGAATAAGGATCAAAAGCAAAATGAACCAAAGTTAGATAATGAAACATCCAATTTCTCTCTCCCTTTCTTATTAACAACCAAAATTGTATTTCTTCACAACTTTTCATTTTATCAAGAAAAAAAAAATTCTTTATACTTTTCATCAAATTTCTAAATAAAACAACTTCATGTTCAACATAAAAAATCTCTATAAGAAAAAAAATACTTATTATAATTAGATCCTTTCTAATTTAATAAAATATATTAATGTGTGTGTATATGTATTTAAAACAATATAAAAAAATAAAATTATAAAACTATCAATTAAATTATTAATAATAGGAAAAATAACATATAATATCATAATTATAAAGCGTTACTCTGGTATGCATCTATTATTACATAAAAGTAGAAGCAAATCAAATCAAGCTTTTCCAGGAGTTGGAAGCACCCAGTTAGAAATTGTCAGTGTAAGCTAATGAGTATTGGGAAACCAATTATTAACCCCCTTCATTTTTCCTATTAAAAAATTGTTAAATACATACAAAACTTTTCATTAGTCTTTATTTTCCATGATAGCACCTTTCATGATACTTATTCTCCCTCTTTCATGATTACCTCTAGAAAACAATCATTGAATGATCACGTACTACCCATACTTAATATGTTAATAATGCTATCCAATAATCAAAAGTAAGTCACACTATTTAAAGGGGATTAATGTGTTACAACCTTTATTTAATGGAACACCTAATTCCATTAATCGACCAAGAATATTATTCCTTATGATTTAAACTTTTGGTGATCTATACCTTACTATGCTGAATATCCCAATACATAAAGCATCTATTTAAATCAAATTGGACTTCATTGCATAAAAAATTATGGATAAGAAACAATTCAAAGAATAACTCAACATTATTAAATCAACAATTACAGAATTGGTAATCTTTTTTGACATAAATCCCAACAAAGCAATGGTATCTAAATGACAAATGCCCCTTACATAATGAGGGAGTGAATTAAAATTATTAAAGAAATGCAAACCATTAGTAACGAAAGCAAAATCAGCAAGTGAGTCTACTACCCGGTTACCTTCCCGAATGCATAAGATTAAAGTCCCATGGTTCAAAAGATTTTGGATGCGTTCTAGAAGACCCTGAAGCTGCCACTGCCCTGTTCTTCCACTTATAATCATGCCAAAGATAACCTTAGAGTCACATTGAATAATTACATTACGCAAATTCCTTTGAAGATAAATAGTTAACCTTTTAGCCAAAGAGTCCAATTTTGTCATTGTGTCGGTATCAATTCCTATAATCTGAGCAATACCAGCCTTAAAAACTCCTTTCTCAAACCTCAGAACATCGCCAATGGAATCTTCCCTTGGATTACCACGAGAAGCTCCATCCATATTAAGCACCACTTTATTAGATTTCTATTGCACCAACAGAAACACAAGTATATGAGTTGGCATCTAAGAGCTTCCATCATCTTTTAAAGCCTGCAATTCCCATAAACCATTTAGATTAGGCACTTCTAAAAGTTGCCTCACTACCCAATATGCTTGAGCAAGTGAACTCCTTAACCCTTGAAAGAGGAACGTATTAGACCATATCTACCTAGACACAAGAAAATTAACCAGAATACTTACTTCATGTATGTCTCTATGCATAGGAATCCAAATATTACCCATACCTCCCAAGACTTTCTATTGAAACCAAACCAACACCTAACTCAGTAGCCCGTCTTCTCCAAGAAACGTTGCAATATTACAAATGATGAAGTTGTGATATGTTTTCTCAAAATGATGGTAGGAGTGACAACAAGACAACATAGCAAACGCAAGATTTTTGAGTTTATCATCAAGAACTAAAAAGCTCCACATCAAATGCCACATGAAAAAGGTCCAAGAAAGCGGGACATATTTCTTCCACATCCAAGAATAATTAAGGTTCAAAGTTTCACTATCCTCAATTAAGCCTAATAAACTAGAAAAATCAAAGTTCCCTGCATCAGAATGATTTCATATATGCCTATCCTCTTTTGAAGAAAACATTATCATAACTGCTTCTGCTTCAGGCCATAATTCATATGGTAAAATCTAGTGAATCAATTTCCAGTTCCACCTTTCTCTCTATCTTAAATCACAAATTTTGGATTGTGGGTGAATGACATTCATGACTGTATCACATAAGTGACCTGTAAGTAAGTAGTCTTCATACCAAAATGACAAATCACCATCATCAATAAATAATCTCATATGATTTTCCACCTCATTAGAAACTCCTATCATACTCCTCCATACCAACCAACCATTCCCTATCAATTTCCCTGAAGTTGAATAGCCACATGTGAATCTCAAGTAAGCTGTCCAAAGACAATTCGAAGACCAAAAACGCAACCAAATGTAATAAGAAAAGACCTTAACATAACATTCAAATGAATACAATCCCAGACCTAATTGATCAATCTTTAAAGAGAAATTGCAGAGACTTATAGGGTGATAATCACTAAAATCTATGGGATTATCCTTCTTAGGGATGAGAACTACCTATGTTGTTGTGGATGAAGTAGGCATTCTTCAACAGCCTAGTCTCGAACTGCCTCTATCACATCTTTTCCAATTATGTCCCAACATTGAGTATCAAAAGGAACCAGGATAGCCATCCACTCTTGGGGCACTTCTGCCATCCAATGCATGCACTATAGCCTTAACTTCCTGTACATCAACAATGCATCTAACAATTTATTGTCATCAGCAGTAATCAATGTCAAAATATCAGTTAAATACGAACACTCTAGCTGTGAACAACTAGTTGGAGCTGGGGGTAATCCAAAAGAATATCGAATAGCTTCTTCCTCAATGCCTGCTTTATTGCTTAGCAATGATCCTTGATCATTTTTTATTTTCAACATCAACATGTCGAATCTCTGGGAGTGCAAAATTTTTTATTGAAATAAGTAGTGCTTTTATCACCCTTGATTTTTGCCACCAAAATGTGGTCTCACACTTCAGATGGAAATCTAGCTGAGCTTGTTTCTCATGAAGAGCCATTCTACTAGATTTTGTAGGTTGTTGTTGATAAAAATTCTCTGCCGCTTTTCTTCAATTTTAATGTTTGAAAATAAATTCCCAAAAGAATTCTTGTTCCATTCCCTCAATACTGTCTTCGATCGCTTTAACTTCAAGGCAAGAATTTTTATGAAATCCATGAATCCCTCACCACATCCATAGAATCTATTTTTATGAAACCACATAACTCGGAACCTAAACAACTTAGGCTTTACAGACTTCTCCAAAACCAAATTGAAGGAAAGCGGGCAATGATCTAATACAAATCAATTTAAATGCTCAATACTAGTCTACTGAAAGCAACTAAGCCTATTTGCATTAACCATTACACTATCTAGCTGCTTCCAAATAGGAGGAAAGGAAGAACGGTACCAAGTATATCTTGCACCGACAAAAGGCAATCCGCAAGACCAACTGCTTATATGACAAGATTAAATTAATCCACAGGTAATGATGGTGGTATTACACCCAAGAAATCCTCAGTTATTCAAACCACATTAAAGTACCCTATATTGACCATGGATCCGTGACATTATTGGCTAAAATAGACAATGATCACCGTAAAGTCCTCGTGGAACAACTACACTCTCCCACCATCGATGAAGAGGAAAGTCGGGTCATAGAGGATCAAGCAGATACCCAATCTTCAAATTCTTTAAACACGATGACCTCTCTGATGACCCAAAAGAAGCTTGTCAAGTGCAAAGATGGGCGCCTCGCTATGTCTTGATTGGGGATAACGAGGTATACCAAAGGTTGTACACATGGCCACTGCTCAAGTGTTTAAGTCCAGGTGAAGGTAAATATGTGATTAACGAGGTACATAGTGACATATGTGGCTCTCACATAGGAGCGAAGACTATTGCAAAAAAAATCCTACGAATGGGGTATTACTGGTCTACAATGGTTGCAGACATTGAGATGGCCATACAAAAATGCACCAGTTGCCAGCTAATCAATGCCTCAATACCATTTGTCATATGGGGGATTAACATCCTCGGACCTTTCACAAAGGGAGTGAGGGGTGCGAAATTCCTCATAGTCGTTGTAGAGTATTTCACCAAATGGGTCGAAGCGGAACCCATGACAATGATCTCATCTCAAAAGGTTCAGTCCTTAGTGTGGAGGGACATCGTATGTAGATTTGGGATCCGACGAGCCATCATTTCAGAAAATGGCCGACAGTTTACTGGCTATCCATTCAAGACCTTCTGTGAGAACCTCCACATTGAGCAAAGACTGACCTCTGTGGCTTACCCACAAGCCAACTGGTTAACAGAGGTTACAAACCGAACGATCCTAAAAGGGCTAAAAAAGAGACTCTTTGAGCTCGAGAAAGATGGTTGCAATGCAGATTGTCCAAACGAGATCCCCAACATATTGTGGGCATATAGGATCACACCTAGAAAAGCTACGAGAGAAACCCCATTTAGTCTATGCTTTAGAGCAGAAGCAATAATGTCGGTTAAGGTTGGAGAAATTTTTTCAACAAGCGAGTGAAAGAAAGACACTTTGCAGTTGGAGAAATGATCCTCGAAAGGTCAGATGTTGGCAAACAAGGTCAATTGACCAAGCTGCAGGAAGGCTGGGAGGGACCCTACCTAGTCCAAGAAGTCCACAAAGAAGGGAGTTACAAACTAGCTAATCTTGACGAGAGACAACTCCTCAGACCTTGGAATGCCTGTCACTTAAAAAAGTTTTATGACTAAAGGTCATCTAAGATACGAAAGACCTCTTGGACCTACTGGTCACATTCAGCAACGAGATGATTTAAAGCTAAGTTCTCCGAAAGTTTATGCAGTCATTATGCTTGTATTAATCTAAGTTACCCCAATGACAGTTCAATTATGAAAGCATGCAATTGTTAAAAAGTTGTGTGTATGAAGAGTAGAAATATCGCTCGAAGCAGAGACAGAAAAATACTAAGGAGTTCATAAAGACAAAAAATAAAGCAAAAGGTCACAAACAAACCCCTGCGAAGTATTCAGTACATCGAAAGGACAAATAATAATAAGAACATCAAAATCGAAGATTTGGGGCAATCCGAGAAGTAATAGCACAAAATTATTTTCGAGCCGGATGCTGCACTAGAGGGATATCATCTCTGTCATCCTCCTCCTCTACTGGGATACTAGCAGGAATGAAGCTGCTAGGAGGAGTTAGGACTGAAGTGCCTGTCGAGCAAGCTAATAGCATGATCAGACAGGGAGCAACTAAGAACAAATGAAGAGATTTGAAAAAAGGTCAAAGGCCTCCCCCAAAGAATGTATTCAAAAGATAGGGAAACATTCTCGCAAGGTAATCTGAACCCAGAAAAATGGGGATACCTTCAGGAGAGGCCATAGTGTAGGGAGTGATGTCAAGAACCTCCTCATCCCCAACAATGGCCCCCACGACCTCTTTCCCCTTCATAGAAATAGTTTCCCTAGCCTCATTGACCTAGGCTAAAGATTCTGCTATGGCCATCTCTTCGGGGGAGGCCACCTCCTGGGCCTCTTTTTCCCAGGGGAGGGAAGCAACCAACCTGGGTCGGTAAAGACTAGAATCAGTTTCAGGATTGGTCTTCAGCCTAGGATTGAGCTCCCTAAGTAGGTCCACGATCCCAGTATACTAAGACATCAACTGAGGCCCAAGCAAGGACAAAACGAACTCTTGGAAAGCAAGGACCTCCGCTAGCTTCTATATAGAAAGGAAGCCCTCCACGTTGCAAACCCATTGCAAGTCCTCCAGCCTAGCCTCAAGCTCGTTGTTACGCTCCTACTACTTAGCCATTTTCTTTTCAACCATATCTAGTGCCTTGGATAAACTCTCGTTGGCAGCAGTGCCCTCAGCAACATTCCTCTCGATTGCTAAGAGGAGCTTTTTGGAAGGCTCAAGTGACCCATAGAGGTCAGTAACTTTCCCCTATAGTTGAGCTTTGGCCACTTGAAGCTCCTCTACTAAGGAGGCGAACTCCCGATCTCTGGAAACTTTCTCAGCTTGCCTTCTCAATAGCTCACCAAGGACCACATAACCCTAACAGGCAAGATTATTGAAAGATAAAGGTAGACTAAGGTCTCCAGAAGCAACTTACCCCAGCATAGAAGGAGGCCCCAAATTTTCCAATTTCTTCATCAATCAGCTACCGATAGATCTCCCAGTCAACCGATATCAGAAAGGAATTAGCATGGGGCCACTAGAATAGAGAATCAGACGTCTCCATGGCCAAGGCAGGGACCCACCTTGCATTCCCCTTGAGCAGCCAGAACAGAGTCACCTAGCTTCTTGAGAGTCCCCGCAACATCCTCCACAGTGCAGCCCAGGAATGAAGGCATAGGACCAGGAGCAGCCAAGATTTTTCCCTTTTCAAAGGGAACCGAAGCGACCTTCTCCTGGTAAAGCGAAGAGGGAGAGGAAGATGAGAGGGAGATCTTAGCAGGTCTACTAAAAGGATTCATCCTTGTAGTAGTGGAGTCTCGTTTTGAGGCCCCTTAGGTCCTCTCAGCCACAGTAGTTCTTCCCCGACCTCAGGGAATAGAAATTCTGGCACCTAGAGTCCTAGATGGAGAAGGGCTAGCAGAGACCCTACCTTTACCCCCAGAGGTCCAAGAGGAACCAAAAGCACTAAGCCATGAAGGTATCTTCCTCGTTGCAAAAACACAAAAAAGAAGGATGTAAGAACCAATTCAAAAGACACGAGAATTTGATCAACACAAAGAGTTCTACCTACCAGAAGAAGGTATTCCCATAGATTTCCTGAGCGAAGGGAGATCACATTCTGCCAACTGTCCAAGCCTGGCAGAATGGAGGAAGGCTTCAGGCCAAACTGGTGTAGAGCACCCCACTGTGGGTTTGCCAGAATTAATCAGACCCAAAGGAAAATCCCTATTATCAACTTGGTCAACAGACAAATCGGGGAGGTCATTGAAAAAGGTATGATTTAAATTCCAGTTCGGGTAAGCTACAAACCTAAGAGAATGGTCTAGGAGACAAGCAAAAAAGAAAAAGGGTTTCCACTCCTCTGTAGAGGACTGGAAGGGGCCAACTAACTTATGGCGAGGGACAAACTAAAGATATCCTGTGCCGCCCTTAGACATAGATTAGACACCCATTTTGTAAAAACATCTGAAAAGTTCTAAAGAAACCAAGACTCTATAAAGGTGGCAAGTGGCTATGAAGGCAGCCACCGTCCGGAAGGAATTGGGCACAAGCTGGGACAAAGAAAAGTGCCAAAAATAGGCAATATCGAAGAACAAAAGGTGGATGTGTCTGAGCAAAATGCCTCCCCTAAGATTAGCACTATAGAGGACTATGTGTCTGTCATGCTTGCTATAAGAACATTCATGTCCCTCAGTGGCTCTGATCACAGCCTTATCCAGACCTAACTCACCACAAAGCTGGAAGACAAGACTAGGGCTCAGAATAGAAGGGGTAAGATAAATGTCTATGCCAGAAAGCTCAAAGGTCTCAGTTTTCACCAAAGGAGTACTATCCAACATGGGGGGAAGATAAGAAACATCATTCTCTAAACCTACGGAGAAGGAAGAGGGTGTGGATCCCCCAGCCCAAAAGGAAGATGAGATAGACACAGTCGACATAAAAAGAGAGATATAAACTTTTGCCCAAAAAATGAAGTGGGAACTCACTCTTGAAGCCTAGAAGTTAGAAGAAAACGTCCGGGAGGTCTACGAAATTCTGATAGGAAGAGGAGTTTATGCAAATCCTTAAGATTTGGGAGAATTTGAATTTGGATCAAACAATTAAACTTGGGACCTTCAATGCGGGTTAGATCCCCCCTGGCCTGCTGCGAGTCGACGGTTTAGAAACAAAACCTACCCCAGCTCTTCCTCAGAAAACAAAAGAAGAAAAAACGCAGTGTTTTCCTTAGAAACATGATACGGGTCGGAGCTACAGAGACCCGAACCAGGCAATATTCAAAGATCTTCTAACTGATTTGATAGCAGATGCCTCCTCCCTACTAACTGATATCTTCCCCTTGGCCAACTTCTCCTTCTTGGATTTAACACGCTGGTCCATAGCTCCCGTGGCCACTCTCCTAACAGCACTTGTGGATGGACTCATCTTGAGAAGAATGCTGAGATTCTTTAGAGGATCCTTCTTCAGAAGTGTTCTCTCAATCCTCCAATAATGATCTCCCGTAAAGCTTCCAGAAACAAAAGAATGCAACCTTTCACAAGAGACAGCCGTTGCAAGAAAACGGTGCCGTTTTACTGAGAGCCGCTGCCTCAAGATGGTAATCTTAAAATACCTGAAGGTCAGTCTGACAAAAAACGATTGCAAGAAAAACTGTCATAGAGATCGCGGCTTAGAGATGGTAGCCCTTGAATAACTGAAAGCCAGATTGAAGACGAGCAGGTGGTAGCTTTTAATACCTGAAAGTTAGACTCGTACCTTGAAGATGGTAATTTCTAATACCTGAAGGAAGGGTCCCCGGCCTCAAGTTGGTGATCCTTGATGCCTAAAGGTTAGACTTGCAACCTATAGATGGTAAACTAAAATACTCGAAGGTCATGTTGGCAAGTCCCGAGATGTGAGTGGGCAAGGACTTTTTATCACCGGCCCTTGGGCCATGGACCCCAAAGTCACTGAACTCCAAATGAGCATAACAGAGGCTCACTAGACCACAACTTACGACCTTGTGAGTTCTAGCCTAGCTTATGTACCTTTCATGCCATGACCAGGTGTGCACGACTCTGCACGAAGTTGAAAAATTATAAAGCTAGCTTGTAACTCTCTACCAGAGACACGAATGAAAAGGTATCCCAGAAGCTTACTACTGCAAGGAATCGGCAGACCTAGTAGTAGCAATGACTTCAAGATGATAATTTTGGCACCAACGACCAAGGAGCTCGCCGAGATTAAAGGCGGGTAATGATGGGTGAAACAGGCACGGCCTGAACTAGTTAATCCATACGGTCAAGACTCGGGCTAATGTCAACCCAAATAGGCCAAAGGGCCCCATGCCTTCAATACCTGAAAGTCGGACTCACAAAGTTAATGAGGACCCGTGGGCAAGCAACTCGCCACCACCGACCTTCGAAATGAGCTTGAGCTAAGGTCTTGCCAGACCTTGACTTCGACCTGGCAAGCTCCGATCCAAATTATAAATCTTCCATGCCACGACCACGAGTGTGTGACTCCTAGTCACTCTAAGGAGCCAAGGACCGCTCGGCAGGACCTTACCAGAAAAGATGTTCGAGTTTCTCAATGTCCAAGGGGAGGTTGCGAAGTTGGTCTGAAGGTCAGCTAGTGAGCTCGCAGCTCTCACAGAGACGTGAATGACAAGATCTCTCGTTTCAGGGAAACTCCGATATCCTAGGAGAAACTGGTGGGGTTTGATTAAATCTCATAGTTATCGTAATTGTCTACGACTACGTAAGGGGGAATCCAATTACATGAGGTAACGGATCATTTTTCACTATTTAAACAAAACCACCTAGTCAATTTGGGGGAACGGAAAAAACTCTCTTGCTTTCTTGAGAACGGTCTTTACTGGAAAACTTTCTCAAAATATTAACTTAGGCATCGGAACTCTTCCCTGGGCGACAACCCACTCTGGTGACCTCTCTTTCTTATCTTCTCAGGCTGCTGACCGCAGAGGTCCATCAGGATCTGCGGGTTGATCCGACCCATCAGTTTGAGACCCCATCATATATAATATTATAATTAACTAAATCTATGTAAAATGAAAACTATAATCTTTTAAAAAACCTATATAAATAGAATGACTTAAATCTTTAGGAAATAAATTATATAATTAATTAAATGATTTTAAAAATAAATTTTAATCTTGTAGCAAGAAGTTAAAATATGTTAAATTTTCATATGATATTCAAAACATAAGAATTCTAATATAATTAGAAAATAATATTGAAAGAGTTAATCTTTTACACGAGTTTATGAATTAAATACTTTCTTTAATCATAATATTATTATAAAAATTGTTAGTGTATATCTTATAAAAAATAAATTATTGATATCTTTTCTATCTAAATTTTTCCTATTTTGGATTTCACAAAGAAACAACCTTATAAGAACGTGCCACGTAATAACTCCTCGTTAAAAGTTTTCTCAAACAATTTTTCCAAAAATTGAAAAACAATGTACAACTTCAAAATCTAGTAACTATACCTATAATAATATATTAAAGAGGAAAACACAAAAAGAAGAAAAAAAAAAAAAAAAGAAGCGGAGAAATTTGGTTATCCTTCGCGGCAAAAGGTGCATCCTGATCCATCCGGCCCACCGAAAAGGCATGCCGGTGAAAGGTGGATCCCTGAGTGGGGAAGCCAGGAATTTTATTGTCGTTTATGTAAGTGCATGTCTGTGTACAACGTACTCATCTTGAAGTGCAAGCCACTTGTTAATATAATATTAGCAATATATATAAATATAAAAGGTAATATTATAGAGCGAATGTTTAAATCTCTAACAATAAAAATTAATGATAAATATTTAATTTAATTTTTTAAAAATAAAATCATCAGTAAAAAATTATTTTTAAAATATGTTTTATATATTATATATTAAAAGGATAAATTAAAATATAGGAGCATTGAATCAAATTTATTATTTTTGTTGGATAAAAAAAATTTAACCGTTAATTTTGACTGTTAAAAATTTAACAAAGTAGTCCATATGAAATGCACAAGTACACTTTATAATATTAAAAATATATATGTATATAAAGAAATGCTATTATGTTCAACTGAGATCAAATTATACGGTTTTCCTATTAAATCTCTAATGATAAATTGATAATTATTTATTTTTAAGAAAAAATAAATTCTTCTAAATCATAAGGAAAAAAAAAACAAAAACAAAATCATAAGACACTTGATTAAATTTATTTTAATTTTTTCTAAAAATAATTAACTGTCAATTAATCGTTAAATATTTAATCGGATATGATATATGCTCTCTTGCTCATAATAGCATTTCATATAAAAAAAATATCTTTATATAAATATATATATATAGATATAGATATATATATATATTTTTCTTCCTAATCACTCCAGAGCAGCTTTTTCGTGGAATCAACACGGCGGCAAAAGGTTGGAAGATCATATCTTTCTTGATTGAATCTTCTTTTCTTTATATAGTAATATTATTAAATAAAGTACTTCTTTTTTTTAAGTTAAATGTTTACATTTATATTTTAAATTATATAAAAATGAATGTCTTATTTTTTTAAATAATTAATTTTTTCTTAAGAAAAATGATATGATTAAATGTCAAATTAATTAAATTTATAATTTTATTAAAATTTATACAAATCAAAATAAGACATGATAGAGGGAGTATAATTTATCAGGTGCTGCGTTTATTCTTAATAATTAAATTATGTTTTTTATGCGCTTTTCAGGAAGTATTTTAAATATTTTAGTCTTACGGTTGAATCCATTACTTCTCTTCCTGGTGATGCATTATTTCTTAATGATTAATTTTAATACCACTAAGCACAAATATCTTCTTCCTTTTTCCCGATGGTCTAAAACCGTCAACCTTCCGTACCTAGCTCTGTTCTTTTGGTCTAAAATTTTGATCTATCTTCTCTTGATTTTGAAACATTCTACTTTAATATTAATCATATTTTTATTTCCATTTTGAAATGTTTCTGATTGAATAATTTATGTTTTATGTTTTATTTTTAAAAATAATTAAGTCAAACTTTTGTTAATTCATCAATTTGAAATTAGATGTTTCAATTTGACTTAGTTTATTTTTAAATTATAATGTCAATTTTCTTAGAAATTTTTATCTAATTTATAAAATGTGACATTTATTTTTTGGATTGCTCAAAATGAAAAATGGGACTTTCAATTTTGGATGGAGGGAATAAAAGTTACTAATTAATAAAGAAAATATATTAACAAAAGGGGATAAAATTAGAATGTTACAAGAAATACTCATGATTTTCATAAGATTAACCGGTTAAGCTTGGATAGGATGAAGACGAGAATCTCAAGCAATTAAATCGAGAAGGTGCAGAGATTATTGGATTTCTATTGAAAAGAAGATGGGTTCTTACAAGATGATGTTTTTAAACCATGTTTTTCAAATTTTTTCATATGTTTTTCTTTTACTTCCTCGGTTCGAAATTAATTAATATAATTCATTAATTTAAAGATGTAGATGTATTGAAAATATTTTTTTTATTATTTAAATGCAGCATTCAATCAGAAAATCTAAAATAAAAATAGAAATAATTAATTTTAAAAGGAAAGAGTAATTAGTTAATACTGGCTTATAAAATTGAATGTTTTAAATAATAAATTTATGACATCAAACTATAATTTGTGCATAGTAAATCTGATTAGTAAAATTTATATTAGTCCTATGTCAATTTAGTTGTCATTCAAAGGAGTTGTTTTTAAAATATTTTGAGTCAAAAAATGGATTTTGAAAATTTTATTTTAATTCTCGTCAATCAGATTATTTGTAACTTTTTTTAAAATTCAAATAATTATTTAATATTTTCTCATTATACACTAACCAACCCTAATAATTATTTAAAGAAAGGTAGGAGACGTTAGAGGATTTAAAGAATAAGGTGTGAAAATTAACAGACTTACATGGGATAACATAGTATAAAATAAATAAAGTTATTATTATTTTTAATACGGTGTAAAGATCAATGCAATTATGAGTAGTGAAATCATTCAAAATATGTAAAGTTATTATTTATGATATTAGTGAAATAACTAAATTGGGAGTTGTGGCAAGAAAAAATATTAAAAATATAAGTATATATTTACGATAAGGGAAATCAATTTAAAAAATCAGCACTTGTCAAATCAAATACTGGAGGGAATATATGCCTGCCTATATAATAAGTTATTATCCTTTAGATTTCAGAACTTGCACCTTTTGCTTGCAGCTTTAGAGGTAAGCTGGGATCACACTTCCTGCTGCCTTCGTCGGAGGTACATTTCTTTTCTTTTCTTTTCTTTTCATAAATTCATGCTCTGTTTAATTATTTCTACCTTTTATTTTATTTTGTAGAAGAGGTGATATTACGAAATTTTCCATACAACAATTTTTAGCAACTGAATGGAGATCTTAGTGCTACTAAGTTCTATTTAGAAGTTTCAGAATGGATTATAAGAAATATAGTTTTCTGCCTACGGAGTGTCACATCAAGAGATCTCAGGGAACCCATCAGGGGGATCTTCTGATCTTTGTTTTTTTTTTTTAAGCCTTGAACAGGGTATTATGGAAAGGTTCTTGATTTGTTGGGGTTCTTGCATTGATTCTGATTTAGCCCTTAGTGTTTCCTACCTCCCTTAATCTTCTCAACTAAGAAGCAACAAACAGTTGAAATCATGAATAATGAATATAAATTTCTTGATTTTCTACAATGTAATTGCTGGAAAGAATTTCTGATTTTCTATTATTTTTCATATGGGGTTAAGGAAATGTCAGACAACACTGTTTTCCCTTGCACACTGGATGAAGCTCTCGCCGCTGCGGGATTCGGGAGATTTCAAGCTCTCGCGCTGCTCTATGCTGGGATAGGATCAATGTCAGGGGCTATGGAGGTTATGATTCTCTCATTTGTTGGGCCTTTGTTTAAAGAAGAATGGAGACTTTCTTCCTTTGAGGAGAGCCTAATAACGGCTGCAGTCTTTGCCGGAATGCTAATTGGAGCTTATTTTTGGGGCATTATCTCAGATAATTTTGGCAGAAGGCAACATTTCTTTCCCTTTTCTCTCAATGTTGATAACATAACCCTTTTCTTTTGGTGCATTTATTGTTCTTGTGAAATATGAAAATACTAATAGAGAAACTAATTTTTCAATGTTTGGACTTTATATATTTGATATTGAAATACGATTATGCTGATTTCTAATGAATAGAAAGCCATGCCTGTTGGCTTTCAGTATTCATATTGATGATCTGGACCTCTGCATTTCTAATGAGTACTAACCTCTGTTTTTTGGGTAATATTTTGATAATTGATAAATAGAAATCAGGTGATCCTTATGCATAAAGTTTCGTTTTTCAAGGTGAAAACCATTATGAAGAGGGTCATATTGTGGTAAATTGATCTGACATTTGAAACCTTAGACAAACAGTAGAATAATTGTTCATGCTACCTAATTGCCATAAAAATGAATTAATCAGAATGCACTAACTAGCCTTTTTCAGTTTAGTGAACAACATATGCTTTCTTCACTTATATTTTTGAAGGGGCACAGAGATTTTCTTTTAATTCATCTAATTCTATAATTCTATTTTTTGCTTCGTTTGCTTGTATATACATCAATAAACTACTCAAGAACGTTTTCGGTATCTCTTTCCATTGATCTTGTAACTACTGCAAATACTCATTGAGGCAATACTTTTTCTCCATCTCTCATTTATATCAATGTTGTTCTTTTCCCTGCTAGCTATACTTCATTTATTTCTTAAGCTTGATGTCTTTTTAAATTTTAAAACAAGTTTAATGCTTGAACTCTCTGTCCTATCACTAGGATGGCTCTGCTGCTTGTGGTTATAGTGACTTGCACATCTGCATTTCTTAGTGCTTTCTCCCCTGGCTACAAATCAATGGTTTTTCTTCGTATGTTGGTTGGAATTGGTGTGAGTGGTGCACAAGTCTTCTGCACTTGGTTTATGGAGTTTATTCCCACAGGATTGAGGGGAACTTGGATGGTTTTCTATTACACTTTCTGGACACTCGGAACAATTCTTGAGGCATCTTTAGCATGGGTATGTATGCAGTTTCATCATGCATAAAACCTTCAAGATCAGTACTTGTAATTAATTTTTGCTGCTAAATAATTGTTTTGCAGGTGATTATGCCAAGATTGGGTTGGAGATGGTTACTTGCAATAACATCAGTTCCGTCTTTTGTGGTGCTTTTCCTTTTCATATTTGTGATGGAAACTCCTAGGTATCTGTATATGAAAGGTAGAAAAGATGATGCTTATAACACACTCAAGAAGATTGCTGAAGTTAATCGAATGACCCTTCCATCTACCTTGGACATTACAGAAGAAAATTGTGGACCTGATAATGAAACTCCCTTGTTAAAGGATTCCAATTTGGAATCCTCTACAACGAGAATGAGCACTCTATTTGATTTGACCTTATCATCAGTATTTGAACTTCTGTCTCCACGATTCGTTAAGACAACACTCCTCTTGTGGCTGGTTTTCTTTGGAAATTCATTCTTGTATTTTGGTGTCATCCTGCTAACATCAGAGCTTAGCAGTGGGCAGAGCAAGGGTTGCTTCACGACTTTACACTCAAATAATGTGGAGGGCGACAGTCTTTATAAAAATGTTTTCATAACAAGTTTGGCAGGTAAATGGTCACCCCTCCCCACCCCTGAAGAAAAAGGACTCATTCTTCCTAATTTTTTTTTTTGGTCGTACATATAATCTTTTTTTATCTATTTCCAGAGGTACCCGGGCTTGTTTTATCAGCAATCACGGTGGATGCTATTGGTCGGAAAGCTTCAATGGCATTTATGTACATGTTATCTTTCCTCTTCCTTTTACCATTGTTGGTTCATCAACCCGAGATTTTAACAACAGTGTTACTGTTTGGAGCACGCATGTGTTTGATTGGATCCTTCACAATTGTTAGTATTTACTGTCCTGAGGTAATGGTTGGCTTATTTTAATTCATTTAGTTTCAATTCTTGCTTCTAATTATTTTTTTACATTTGGAACAATAAATATAAATTTCAAGTGTTCATATTTTGCAATGCTACTGAAAAATTCGTATTCATCTTTTTCTGATCCCTTGTAATGATTTTCGCTTAATAGCAATATAATCATCCATAACATAGAATCTGTTTGATTAATATCGATCAATTAAATTAATATGTCTTTTATTTTGTTTTGAAGATATATCCTACTTTTGCAAGGACAACTGGTGCTGGACTTGCAAGTGCTAACGGAAATATTGCAGGAATGATATGTCCTATCGTGATAACAGGATTGATGACTTGTGACCATCAAATGTCTGCAATTATTTTGATGGGGTTCATTATAATTCTTTCAGTTATCGGTGTTCTACTGCTTCCACTTGAAACCAAAGGACGTGACCTAGTTGATACTGTTACAGATAATTGAAAATCTTTGCCTGCTTTCGATTTTCAAACTGCACGAATTTGCTTTGGAGTATTTCTATATTATTGTTCCCGAATTTCTTATGGAAAAGTACAGGTGAATTAAGTGATGGGTTCTGGAAAATCAGTGACAAATGGATTTTTTCAGGAATATCTTTTCTGAGCCAAAGTATTGTTCTTCCAAGTTCCATCCAAAAGTATTCATGTATGCCACTAAACTTGTCAAGCTACATAGACAAAATGCAAGAAAGTCATTTCCTCTCGACGAGAGCCAACAGGAACTGTGATGCTCCTCTTCACTTTCCTTTGCTAAGTGTGATTGGTCAGAGTCAGGTTTAAACTTATTTATAAGGTATAGTAAATTGGGGTGGTAAGCAGCAAGAGAGCCCTACTTTGATGAAGTCTCAGAATATTGCAAAAATTCTAATTAGGCTGAAAAGACCTACTTGTATTGGCATCTATCTCTTTTGGTACTTTTCCTATGCATTTTTGTCATAGAAGCTCTAGATATGGGCATGTAAACTCTGTTGTATTATATAACACATTATATTAGGTATATACATTAATTGTAAACTCTCTTGATTATGAAACTCCCTTGTTAAAATTAAGATTCCCTGTTGATCTCCAGTAAAAGAAAATGGAACCCTGATTTGATCTTGTGAGAATTTGAGCAAAGAACTTTGGAAATGCATTCTGGAGCTATGTTGACATCAGAGCTTAGTATTAGTGCATATATCTCTCCCTACTGTTTTGGAGTTGTTAGTGTGCTGCTATGTCACTTGTATTTTTTAGTCAGGTTGTTAAAGTTGTTTCTTATTTAATACTTCCCCCGCTGTTCAGAATTTATGACCCATTTTGTCTGGACCAAAAATAAAAATTAAAGAATACATTTGACTTTTATAAAATTATTAATTTATTATTTTTATTAATTTAATTCGTAATGATAATTTCATGCAAGTGAATCTTAATTCTTAATATTTAGGAGGTTTTTAGTGACAATTTATATTTGAAAATCTATTTACTTTTAAAAATGGGATATCCAATTTCAAACAAATCTAAAATAGAAATAGTAATATTCAATTTCAAAGGAAAAGGAAGAGAATATTTATCTTCTTCCTAATCTTATTATTTATAAGATCCACCTACAGCTCTGAATTGAGAGGGAATTCCTTGTAGTTTTGTATTTGAACTTGGCAAAATGTCTTATTTAGTTCTATAACAATTATTTTGACACAGCAGAATATACATGAGAGACTTGGTTAGCGTATTAGTCCAAATGAGAAAAACATTCGAATTCTCGAACAACTTTGAGTTCACGAAGAAAGAGAGAAAAATTCTGAAATATTATTGATAGTTGATTAAATGCTTATCCCTTAGGCATACTTCCTTATTTATACTAGTATAAGTTCTATGTTAAAAGGAAATTACTTGGAGTAGCAACCAAGTAAACCACTAAAGCTTCCTAATTAGACTAGGAAATAGAAACCAAGTAAACTAATAAAGCTAATCAAACTAGGAAATAAAAACCAAGTAAACTACTAAAGCTTCCTAATCAAACTAGGAAATAAAAATGTGCAAAAGAGGTAGCACAAAATAAGATCCCTAACATTGATTACCTATTTCTTTATTTCTTTTGTTTGGACTTGGCACGGTCCAATTGTTCCAAAAATATCTCGGATACTTGTTCTACATCAATCCCCTCTTCTTCGAAAGAGCTCGACCTCGAGTTCAAGTTGGGATAGAGCGACTCCATAGCACAATACTTATACAAGTCACCAACTTTGAACACCTTGGAGATCTTTATAGAATCTGGAAAATCGCACATACGCATTATCCCTAATTTTCTACACCACCTTATAAGGACCATACTTCTTGGGCTGTAACTTGTTGTAGGTTCCAATGGGAAACCCCTCCTTGGGCGGAAACACCATAACTGATCACCTTCCTTGAACAATTTGACACCCCTCAGGTTATCAGCTACCTTCTTATTCCTTGCATTAATCTTAGCCAATTTTTGCTTCACATGTTCTTGAACCTCTTGCCCGTGCTTCGCTATTGCGTCAGCTACCACATTAACCTTAGTCCCTCGCGGTACTTGTTCCGAGTCCACAACTTGCCTTGGCGGAGTCACATAAACAAAAGAGAAAGGTGATTTTCTCGTGGCACTGTGAATTGCGCTGTAGAAAGCAAACTCGGCCTACGGCAAAACAAAATCCCATTGCTTCGGCTTCTCCACACTAATACTGCGAATCAAGTTCCCCAAGCTCCTATTTGTCATTTCAGTTTGATCATTAGTCTGAGGATGTGTAGTTGAACTTCTCTGAAGCGTCATACCAAACAGCTTCCACAAAGTAATCCAAAGTGGCTCATGAACTTCACATCCCTGTCAAAAGTAATAGATGTGGGCACCCCATGCAATCGCACCACCTCACGAAAGAACAATCATGCCACATTAGAGGTGTCGGTTTTCTTTTTGCAAGCAACGAAGTGCACCATCTTGGAAAATCTGTCTACCACCACAAACACAGAATCCATTCCTCGCAGAGTGTGAGGTAATCCTAGCACAAAATCCATAGACAAGTCCTCCCGAATAGAATTAGGAACAGGTAAAGGCATGCAAAGACCAGTATTTTGAACCTGACCTTTTGAAACCTGGCAGATATGGCATCTTCCCACAAAATTCCCTACTTCTTGCTTCAACTGAGGCCTGAAATATCTCTCCTCCAAACTCGTCACAGTCTTGTCCCTTCCTAAGTGTCCACTTAACCCTCCACAATGAAGGTCTCGGATCAAGCTTTCCCTTAAGGAATTCTTGGGAATGCAGAGATGGTTACCCTGAAATAAGAACCCATCAGTGATGTGAAACTCCTTAATAGGCCACCTCTAATCACAATCTCCCATAACTTCTTGAATCCTCATCCTCCGGCTCGAATCCCACATCTCATGAGCTAGGGTCATCAATAAGTGAGCGCTTCGACTTAGCGCGTCAACCAAGCGATTAGTAGCCCCAGACTTATGCAGAATAGTGAAACGAAATTTCTGCAGATAAGTAGCCCATCACACATGCATACGATCCAGCTTCTTCTGATTGTTGACACACTTCAAGACTTGGTGGTCCGTGTACAATACAAACTCCCTTTTAATCAGATAATGCTCCCAATACTTGAGAGCACGAACCATAAAATAAAACTCTTGGTCGTAGATCCTCCACTTCTACTTTGGCTCACTTAGCTTCTCATTAAAGAACACCACTGGTAACTGCTCTTGGGACAACATAGCCTTAATACCAATGCCACTAGCATAACACTCAACTTCAAAAATTTGACGAAGCTAAGAAACTCTAAGATTGGTGCAGTAATCAAGCTTCTCCTTCACCAAAGCAAAGCTCTTGTCTTGCTCATCTCCCCACATGAACTTGCCGTTCTTCAAACACTCTATGATTGGAGCCACAATAGTGCTGAAGTTCCAAATAAAACGTTGATAAAAGGTAGCTAAGTCATGGAAACTTTGAACTTCCGTCACACTTTTAGGAATGGGCTAGTCACGTATGGGTCGAACTTTATCCTCATCCACATGTATGTCTTCAGAACTCACCACATAGCCAAGAAATAATAAACTATAATTCAAGAAGCTAAACTTCTTGAGTTGAATGTACAACCTGTTTTTTTTGCAAAACAACCAAAACTTAGCGTACAAAATCCACATGTTCTTTCTCTATTTTACTGTAGATAAGGCTGTTGTCGAAATAAATGACGACAAACTTCCCAATGAATGGTCACAAGATCTGAGTCATCACTCTCATGAATTTATTTGGAGCATTAGCAAGGCCGAAAGGCATGACAAGCCACTCATAAAGGCTATCCTTGGTCTTGAACATAGTTTTCCACTCGTCCCTCGATTGGATACGAACCTGATGGTATTCACTTTGTAGATCGATCTTGGAAAACCACTTCGACCCATCTAGCATATCTTCAGGTCGCGGTATGGGAAACCTATACTTCACTGTGATTTTGTTGATGGCACGACTATCCACACACTTTCGCTAACTTCCATCCTTCTTCGGTGTCAATAAGGCTAGAACATTGCATGGACTCAGACTTTCTCAAATATGTCCCTTCTGCAACAACTCTTCCATTTTCCCCCTTAGAATTTCATTCTCCTTTGGACTCATCCGATAGTGTGGTAGATTTGGAAGACTCTCCCCAGGCACCAGATCAATCTGATGTTGAATGTCCCTCATGGGAGGGAGCTCATTGGGCATGTCACTAGTGACTAACTCATTGAACTCCTCCAACAAGGGCTGTATCTTTGATGGCACTAAAATATTAGCAACCATCATTTTATCCTCTTCTATTAGCACCTTCACAAACATGGCATGAACCTGCTTGGACTCCTTGAAATCTATTACAAATTCATCTACTCAACTAGCAATGGTTGGAAACGATGACCCCTCTTCTTGAAGTGGTCTTATAGACTCCTTTCGCTCAATAGTCCCATAAAAATTTTATAACCTTGCCAATTAAAATAATAGATTTTTTACGACCCTTATACATTACTCCTATATCATACTATCGCGGCCTACCCAATAAGACATGGCTAGTGTCCATATCAATGACATCACAAGTAACATTAGATCTATAAAATTTCCCAATTGAAATAGAAAGCTTACAGACTTCTGTTACCTTTACCGTGGGTCCCTTTTTTATCTAGTCGATGCTATAAGGAGCGGGATGAGGTTCCATTGGCAACTTTAGATGCTCCACCAACTGCCTTGACACAAAATTTTCACAACCACCACTATCCACGATCAAGTCACAAACTTTCTTGTTAATCGAACAGTTTGATCAAAAGATGTTTTGGCGTTGGGTGTTGTCTTCCATCTTTGGTGCAAATAGCAATCGCTGCACCACATAATTCACCCTTTCTCCTTCCTCCTCAACAAAATCAATCCCATCGTTTTCCTCTTGCCAATCCTTCACAAACCCCTTGGCCTCGCCACCTTCTTCCGTCATTAAATGTAGATTTCCGTAAGGGCATTTGTTGGAATGGTGACTCAGTTTGCCACACCTAAAGCATTTGTGGAGCATGGGTCTAGCATATGGGTTGGGAAGCTTGGGGCGGTTTTGTTGGCACCACGTGCTTGAGCACCCCCTCCGGTCCTTGGCCCCTCAGCAGTCGTGCTCTTTGTTTGAACGATAGGAACTGCAGCTTGGGTGGCTTTTCCTTTTTCTTGAGCTGAGCTAGAAGGCTCATTGGCACCTCGGCAGTACTCGGAATATGTCGGCTTGCGCTCCTTCTGCTCTACCTTCAATGCCATATTATGGGCTTCATCCACCTCTCATAATATTTGCAGTCCAATATGATCTTGAATAGAGGGTCGCAACCCATTTAGATATCTAGCAACTCGCTGTCCTTCTGATTGGTTCAGATTGTTGTGATCAGCTAACCGATTAAATTCAGCCATGTAATAATCATATACGGTTTTTAGACCCTGCTTGCAATTCTGATAGGCATGAAATAAATGTTGCTCATAATCTTGGGGTAAAAATTTGTCCATCATTAATTGTTTCATTTTGTGCCAGGTTTGCACAGAATCCTTTCTCCGCCTCTATCTTTTAACCTGCGATTGATCCCACCAAATTGCAACACCAGTCTTCAATTTATACCCAACCATTTTTACTTGTTTTGATTCAGGCACATCTATTATATTTAAAAATCTCTCGACTTCAGAAATCCAATCTAAAAATTCCTCAATAGGAAGATTACAGCTAAAAGAGGGCAGATACACCTTCAGAAGGTAGTTGTCGAACCATTGATTCTGTCTTTCTCAGCCTCCTCTTGGTATGGCTTCAACTTCTTCTGCAAATCCGCATAGCTCGTTGTCAGAAACATGATGGGGCAGACATCTGACGACGATTTGATTTTCAATAGGTTGGCATTGGGCAAATCCCTCAGTGCGATCCTGATGACAGACAAGGGGGCGGGGTTGGGCAACTCCCATTGCACGATTCCTAGTAACCCTCCCTGCTCCTTGCTCGATGCTGATGGCTAGTAACTGCACCGCATCACGGATCCCCACTGTGGAATCACGGAGTTCCGTGATCTGTGTTTGCTGATTTGTCACCATCTCCCAAAGATTAGAAAACCCACGAGCAACGTCAATGGGTGTGTCATCTTGCTCGTTGAGTGCCATCAATCTAGGTAAAACCTTGTTCTGATACCACTTGATGCAGCGGAATATACACAAGCGACTAGTTAACGTATTAGTCCAAATGAGAAAACCGTTCGAATCCTTGAACAACCTTGAGTTCACAAGGAAAGAGAGAGAAACTCAAAAATATTATTCATAGTAGATTGAATGTTTAGCCTTTAGGCATATATCCTTATTTATACTAGTAGAAGTGTTCTGTGTTAAAAGGAAATTACTTGGAGTAGCAACCAAGTAAACTACTAAAGCTTCTTAATCAGATTAGAAAATAAAAATCAAGTAAACTATTAAAGCTAGTCAAATTAGGAAATAAAAACAAAGTAAACTACTAAAACTTTTTGATCAAACTAGGAAATAAAAATGTGCAAAATAGGTAGCACAAAATAAGATCCCTAATATTGATTACCTATTTCTTTATTTCTTTTGTTTAGACTTGGCATGGTTCAATTACTCCAAAAATATCTCGAATACTTGTCTTATATCATATTTCTTGATCAATGCTAGTAGAATTATTTATTTATTTTATTGGGGGTCCTTATAGGTCATTTTGCCATGAAAAGTATATTTTCAGGTAATTTTAACGGGAAAAAGTATTTTATAATAAATCTTTGAGGGCACTTTTTTTACATTTTTATTATTATTTTTAATTTTGGTCACTGCCGGATCTTCATCGGGTCTTCTGCGTCAAAGAAATTTCCGAAACAAACCACCATTAATAAATGCATCCGATTCCAACCAGCAAGTCCCATTGGGAAAGTTTGATTAGTTTCTTTCCAAGAGTCAAACTATAAAACCTCAGTCACACAGTAGCCATCTGGAGGGAAGAGCCGACGAAGAGCTCTTCAGTTGTACCCTTGCCGATGAAGAAATAAAGCAAAGTACCGAGAAGCAATGTACTTTTCAGTCAAAAGTTCATCTCGTAATTTTGAATTAAAAAAAAAAAAAATTTTTTTTTTGATCTACGTTAAAAAAAAAAGGGGATTAATAACATAAATGATACCTGTATTATGCCCAATTATAAACTTCAGATCAATTAATTAATTTCTGTCAATAAATATCCAAGCATTTTATAGATAGTCAACTTGATACTTTTTACGAATTTAACACCAAAATTGGATCAAATCATCACGTACTGGCACATAGGTCCGATGCAAAATTGTCATTTCAATTTTTTTTTCTTTTCTTTCACCGAGAACCCACAGAAACCACCATTTGCTGCCGCCGATGACTCAGCATCCTCTTTCGCTGTTGGGAGAACCCTTCCGTCATCAAATAAGAGCCGGCCATTTCTAGGATTATCATCCACAGTTAGAGCTATGCCTTCAAGCTCCGCAGCAGCCCCATTGAGGAATGCCGCCCCATCACCGAACCTTCACTCCACTTCGAGAAACTCACCCAATGACGCCGGCCTACAATCCCTCTCATCCCTGCACAGTCTCCACCATCGACGCCCCTTCTCTTCGTCAGCTGAAATCATCGATGCCCTGTTCTTCTTAGATTTCTTATTTCTCCGACCATTGGGAGCCGAAGACCCGTTTGTCATTGACTAAGAGAAGTAAAGGATGATCCTCCTTCGTTGAGAGCCAATCTGCATTTCTCCTTGATTTCCTTGACTCTATTTCTCATCATTTCATGGTCAGGGTTCATCAAGTGCCTGAGCCCATGTTCTATCATTTCATGGTCAGGGTTCATCCTTACTGCTTGCCAAAAAATCCTTCCGGTGATCTAGCTTAATCTCCACAGCTAACTCCAAATCCTTTAGCATTAGGAAGGCATTCACCTGCTGCTCAGCATAGAGTGGAAAAGCAGCCATTGGAACTCCACACCAAAGACTTTCTAGTGTTGAGTTCCATCCACAATGGGACACAAATCCTCCCAAAGCAGAGTGAGATAAGAGAAACTTACCTTAGGGTGGAGCCGGAGACCCATTTGTCATTGTACAATTCCGATGGAAACTCGCCTTCTAAAGGGGACACTCAAGTTTTGGACAAGCCAAAAGCAAGTTCCATTGAAGATGAGGCATGGGAACTATTGCGGGAGAGTATGAAACTGCTGCACCAATTCCGAGCCCGTGCTAGGCAACAGCCTAGCCGGCGGGGAAGATGAAAATGGGAAGAAGAAGAAGAAGAAAGGAAAGAAAAAAACAAAAGAGAATGAAATGATAATTTTGCTCCCCATATCGGATCCATGTACCAGTCACGTGATGATGATTTGGCCAGATTTTGATACCAAATTCACTAAAGTATCAACTTGGTTGCCATAAAATTTTTAGATAGTTACTCAGGTGAAAATTAATCATTTGATCTGAAGTTTACAATTGGACATGATTCAGGTAACGTTTAGGCTATTTTGTTCCTAAAGAATAATTGTTATAGGATTTTGCCTTTGAGCTGTTATAATCCATAAGTCATCCCGTTGAACGTTGCTTCGTCGCTCTTGTTAATCTATTATTTTATGGTACTTCAGCCGTTTACGCTTTAACGACTGTGATTTTTTCATTGTCTTTTCCATCCTGCTGCAATGAGCAACCACCATAAACGAACAACTCAATAAAGAGTCAAAAATCTAAATCTGATTGCTTCAACCATCTGGAAAACTTGCCGTCCATTTTCAACAATAATCAACAACGTTTTCCAGCAACCATCCTAACTAATATGGCGTAATCAAAATACTCTTTTTTTTTGGTTGATTAGACTTGGACTTGTTTGCATTGACTTGGGGCCCCTTTATTTTAGCTTATTTTATTTTGTAACAAAAAAACCCTTTAGGAAACTTAAAATTTTGTTTAATCTTTTGAAAAAATGCGTAAGTGAAAAAAAAGGATTTAAAAGAGTGCTTATATTTTACCTAAAATAGTAGCTTATTTTTGAAGCACATTTGTGTCCCTCATCTTTTTTGCTACTTTTTCTTAACTCCTATTTTTTTTCTCTTTTCATTTTTCGTCACTCTTTTGCTTATGTTCTTTTTCCTTTCAACTCTTTTTATCAGTTCATTTTTTTTTTCTTTTTTTTTTTTCATTTTCCTTCTTTCTTTTATTTTAGTTATACCATTTCTCTTTTTTTTTTTTTTTTGCTTTCATTTTGATCACTTCTTTTTTTTTTCTTCTTTGGTTTTTCAAATTTTTTTTCTTTTTGATTCTTTTAATTCAATTCCTTTCCTTTTTATTGTTCTCTATTAATTTTCTTGTCCTTCTCCTTTCTTTTATTTTTATTTTTTAAAATTTTCTTTCTTTCTTTCTCTCGAAACCTTATTTTGATGATGGGTGACTTATATATGTTAGATAGATTAACCATATTATAACTTATGTAGATGAAAATGAATATCAATTTCTCAAAAAATAATAATATTGATGGAACTCAAAATGATCTAATTGTGAAGAAACTACACTTTTCTATTTTAATTAGAATTTGATTGTTTATTTAAAAACTTCATTTTGTAATAGGTTTTTATTTTATTATTAGATTTTTTGGGTTATTATTTATTTGTAAGGCGTCTCTACTCCTATGAATAGGATCTTTTTCATAGTTTTAGACACACAACTCAAGATTGACTCTTCGAGGATTCCCGAAGATAAAGGGCATATTTCTCTTTCTCTTTTCTTCGTATTCTTTGATTTTATTCATTAATAAGAATATGAAGTATGTTGTTTTGATATGGGGTTATGAGATTTGGTTTGTTTTTGTTATAAAGATTTGATCTTTATTATTAAGTATTTGTGCAATTCTTGTTTACATCTTATTAATTATGTTTATTGATTTAACTTGATCACCAAGATTAATTTGTGTGATTATAATGTTAGGATTAAAATATTATCACTAAGATTGATAAATCCACTTAGTAGCAATTATTGTTTAAATTGGGTTTGGCCAACAATTTTATTTGACAATAGAAAATTGTATGAATCAAATTGCATGAATTAAAGCTACTTTGTATATGATGGAAATCTAAAAATGCAAAGCAATGTGCTTTGTACAAAGGCTTGTATTTCAAATACAAGTATCATATTTTAGGAATGAAGAAAGCCTTGATAGCATAAGTAAAAGACAAGGAAGAACATGTTGAATGCCGAGTCATCTTCGAGAGGAAATCAATGAATGATCAATAGCCATCAAAGAAATCTTACAATGTTCACATGATTCAAGAATTTGGAAAGGATTCAAGTGAACTTCAAAGGCTTGGAAAGATGTGGAATCAAGTGGAGGAATACAAAGGAAGAATGGTCCAAGAACAAGCTTGAACAAGCAATAGACAAGGATGAATTTTTCAGCCAAAAATAGTCCCATTGACCAGCTTTTCATGCATGGAATGATAATCAATTGAGCAGCCAGTTTCAGCTACTTGTTTGGCAACCAATCTCATGCCACCAAACAGCTTCTCATGCATGGTTGATGAATCATATGAGCTGCTTGCTTAATTCAATCGAGTCTCCATGGAATTGAATTCATTTGAGCAACTTGCTTAGTAGCCAATTCCAGCCCTCCAAATAGCTTGATTTCACTTCCTTCAAAACAACCATGTGGTGACAATTGATCAACCAACTTGGCATGCATTGAAAGCCCAATTTCAGCTTCAAGTTCGGCAAAGAAACAAGCAAGAAAGTCATCGAATACAAGTGAATTGATCCTGGAAAATAGAGGAAATCTTGGGCCGGAAGGGGTGGATCCAGTGTCGGATCAAATTTGCAAGTTTCGGCTGCCATTCAGTGGCATCCAGTGCACTGTCTGGTGCACCATCCGACATCGGAAAGGCACCGGGCCAGCCAACCATATTGTTGTTTTCTTTGAATTTTAATGCTTTCTTCTTGTTATTTTTGATATGTATTAAGGGTAGTTAAGTACATACTCCCCATCCAAGAATCATTAGGTTAATTTATGGTTTTAGAAATATATATAGTTCCTTATCTTTGTATGGTAAAAAAACTTTGACAAGCATGATTTTATAAAATTCAAGAATCCTTTGGGTTCAAACTTGTTCTTTCGTGAGTGTTCTTCATAGAATCTCTTAGGGTTCTTGAATATCTACTCTAGGGTTTTTCATCACTTTGGTTAGGGTGTTGATTTGTCTACCAACATCAAGACAACGAATGATGATTGAAAAACATCATAGGTCATTGTACTAACTCGAACCTCTAGGTGAGTCATGGGAAAATTCTTCAAGTTGGTGTGTTATTGATGAAACCCATTTCAAAGAAATCACATCATCTTTTGTATCAGAGCCTAGGTTTTTCTTCTTGAGGTTTGCCTATCTTTATTTGCTTTCTTTGTTTAAGTGTTTACTATCATTTTTGATTTCTTGAAATTTGTGATCTTATATATGTGTTTTTTTTATTTGTTTTCTCTACATTCATCCTAGTATCTTCTTGTGATCCGTCGTGTTTGTTGGAATTGAGCCTAAGACCAAAAATTGGGGCTAAATTCTATTTGTTGAGTTTGTTCATCTATCTCTACAAAATAAAAGACGAAGAAGAAGAAGAGGAAGAATGATGCAGTCGGAAACAGAATCTGAAGATTCGTTCTTGTTCAGAAACTTGCAAAACAAGAACCGAAAATAAAACCTGATCCAATTTTCCTTCTAATCAAGCTTCAACTCAAGTAGTTAGAAGACAAAATAAAATCAAGTGAAAACGAATTTTCGAAGTAGTCGAAAATCGGAAAGCCGAAAAGAGGCAACTTTAATTCATCAAAACTATCTCAAAAAAACAATCAGCCGAAAACGAAATTTAAAGGCAAAACAAAACCTAACCCTAATCGGAAAGGAAAAGTAAAGAAATTGCCAGAAAACCCCCTGGAAAAATAGTAAATTATGAAATTGTCACTAAAAACTATAAAATTATGACAATGCCACTGAAAACAGAAAAATACCCAAAACACCATCGAAACGACTCCGGATGGCCGAAAAACGCCTTATATCATAGCATAGAGGTGACTTTGGTTCATTGGGCCGTTCTGGGTCACCCATCAGTTTTCAGCCCGATCCGAGCTCATTTCAGTCACCTCGGGAATCATGCCCGACATCAATTTGATGTTTCAAACAGCTCCCATCCTCTTCTTCAAATGTTCTGAATGTCATGGAGCTGATTGTGGAACTGAAACTTGCCCCGCATTTGAATCACCTTGATCAGCAACCAGCTTTGCGTCAAAGAAGAAGAAGAGTTCTTGTCCTCCAAATATAAAAAGAATAAAAAAAGGAAAGAAGAGAAGAGCAGGAAAAAAAAAAAATCCTACACAAAAGAGAAAGAAAGAATGTGCCAAAGTCGAATGCTATTGTGAGAATTCTTGTTGAATTCCATTGAAATTGATTGTGTTGAAGTTGAATTGAAGTTCTATTGTGAATGAATTGCCTATTATCTATCAAATTTGAAATAAAGGGAATTGGGTTTGTTGAATTCATTGAGAAATTGGATCACATTTTCTTTGGCTTCTAGGCATTTGATGAAATGCCCGTATGGAATTTTCTTTAAACTCCAAGAATTTGATCAATTGCTTTCATCTTACATTGACCTAATCTTTGAAATTCTATCTCTTTAGTTCTTGATTGTTGATCTTTTGTTGACTAATTGAATTGAGTCGTGAGGATTACTTGCCATATTTGCTTGAAGTGTTTGCATTGCCCAATTGAGTTGGCTACGAACTTGAAAGAAAGTAGAGAGGTAAAAGGGATTAGGGGTGAGTTTAATAGAGCGAGAAAAAGCCAATTGAAAGTGTGATACACGAGTGAAAAGAGAGGAACCATATTCCCGTGTTTTTCATGGTTGTTATTTGAAGGCATATTAAGACCAATGGAGCAACACCATCATTACAGACATCAAATATGGGAGATATCAATAAATTTCTATCCACCATTTTGGAACGAATGGTGCAAATGACAAGTGAACTCTCAAACAACATGAAGGAAATAAGAAAGGTTTTCGACTCAAGAGTTGAAAGCTTTGAAAGAAAGGTAGATGAGCACCAATATAAAACTCCTAGAAAACAAGTGCAACAAGGAGGAAGGGGAGATCAATATCAACCTTGTTCTTCTAGAGAGTATGTGCCATATCAAGGGAGTCTACCAAGAAGAAGAAATGAACAAATAGAGGATATTGACGAATGCTATTGTGACCATGGAGCTAAAAGAAGCTCAAGGGGGACAAGAAGGGCTGAAGACTCTTATTCTTACTACAATGAACATGGTGAGCCATTGAGACATATGAGGAATGAAAGACCACCAAAAATGGAGGATGAAGGATAAGTGTTCAATGGAAGGGGCTCATATGGGGGATCTTATGAGAGCTTACATCATGTTATCTCTTCATCATTGAATGTGCAAAGTGTAAGGCCAAGAGAAGAGGAGCCCACACCTCAAATGCAAGAGGTGAAGGTGACTCATGGAGAATGGAGTAAGACACTAGCACAACTTCCTAGAAGTGAAGATCCAAGTGCTTCAAATGCAATGAACATGGACATGGTATTTCGCAATGCCCAACATGGGAGAGCTTGAAGCCAAAAAAGGAAGATACCTCAATTACCAGTGAAGTTAAAGGTGAAATGGGTCTTTAAGAAATTGTGTAAAATGAGCAAGTCCAAGAGATCTCATGTGAAGTAAAGGAAGAAAAAGAAAATGAGAGTGAGCTTGAGGAAGAATATGAGATTGAGAGAAAAGAAAAGAATGAAATAGAATGAAAAGAATATGAGGAAGAAAGGAGAGCTCATATGAAACAGAAAGAGAGAATAAGAATGATTTAATGAGGAACAAAGAGATTAATATTCCTACCTCTAATATTGACCATCCTTTCTCTAGTGTTTCCTTGTCTAGGTTGCAAGACTTTGAAGGTATAATCAAGTTGAATGAAGGCAAGGACAACATGGTAACGAGTGAGATGTTAAAGTGGTACACTCTAATATCTACACTTTGTGATAAATTGTTGAACTTTGAGCATGAAAATATGTTTTCTATAATTAAGTATGATTGTGGAAATGCTTCTGATGTTCATAAGTAACATGCCATTATTGAAATTCTTGTGCATAACGATTCCTTGTTTAGAGAAAGTAAGTCTTATATTTCTGTAAGTCCTGTTAAAGCTTTCATGGAGTTTGAGTTTGTGAAGGTGTCACATGTGATTGAATATGGTTCTAGAACTGATATTCATGCATATGGAAATAAGTTGTATGTTTCCGAGAGCATTTTGAATGAAACACTAGATCTTAAGCTCGTTAGGGAATCATTCGTGAATGAGAATGCTTGTGAATATGTTCTTAATGTTGGTAAACAAGTTGATTATGTTGAATTCTTTAAGCATATTAAACCTTTGATAGGAGAAAATGCTTTGTCTATGCCTAAGAATTCTGTGTATGACTTGTTGACCATTGATCTTCTTGGAAATAGCTTGGAGTTGTATTCTCATGGTTTGAATTACTTGAATTTCTTGTTGAAGCACATCTTTGAATCATATATGAGTAGACTTTTGATGTTCGTTTTAGATGATTAAGTATTGTGGGTCTTTGATGCTACAATTCTTGGTACCCATTTATATCTTTGTGGTATAATGTGCATACTTATTGTTGATTCTAATTTTATCTTATTTGAGATGCACTTTATTGTGATTCATATGATTAGAAAACTCATGCTTGTTGAGAATAATTGCTTGTTGGAGATTGATGATGAAGCATGTCATGTTAAGAGGTTGACTTTAGTTGAAATTGTGAAGTTTCATGATTTATATATCAACATGAATGCTTGGATTCCATATTTCTTGAGGTTCTTAGATTCAAAGCTTATGATGTTCATGGTAATATGCCTAGAATTGGTATCTTATGTGTTCTTGATTGTTCCAATTCTGATGCATTTGAGTTGCTGAATCTTGAGAATCATGAAGATGAATTTGTGAGATGTGATAGTCCTAGAATCTTGGATATCTTGTTTAGAAAGCATGTGTTAGGACTACATATGAAAAAGGAGCAGATGGTTGTTGGAGCATTCTTGTTTATAACTTGTGAAAAGATTATTTGTGATGAGAAGTTGAACTTTATAAGGATGAAATCAATGAGTTTGCTATGTGCTTAACCTCCATTTGGCATGATTGGTGGAACTACATGATGTTATAATTTGAGTTTTGTGCCAAGAATGGAGATATGTTGAGATTTTGGAAATTTTGGAATTATCCCCTATTTTTAGAAGAGCATAATGATGTCCATCTCGATGATTTTATGAATTCTTGCATATGTGGAGGTTATTTTCTTATTCATTTCACACATATGTTTGATGTTTTTGATGGAGGGCATATATATGCTATGCTAAGGGAGAGTATCTTGTGTTTATTGTGCTTGGATGGGAGATTTGGAAATCAATTATATAATGCCTTATGGGGTCATAAACCTTTAGGACTTTTGGTTTGTGCTTTCAATGGAAAATCTTTGTTTTCTTGGTGCCTAAATTGGATATTTGTGATTGGCTATATTGCTCTTGTTCATTAGTTCATTGTAGGTGGATGGAGGATCATTTCTATTAAAGAATGACCTCAACCTTCTAAGGAACAAAGAGTAAGGCATCTTCATGACATTTTCCCAAAGAAGGATGATCAATGCCTATTTCTTGAGAGCTTGGATTCACATAAGATTCATATTCATCTTTTAATCCATGATAGTGACAATTGTCTTCTCGATGTAGGACTTGAAGATTCGAAGACGAATCATTTTGAGGTGTGGGGGAATGATGGATATCTGAAGATGCTACGCAATGAGGCTATGTACAAAGACTTGTATTTCAAATACAAGTATCATATTTTAAGAATGAAGAAAGCCTTGATAGCATAAGTAAAAGTCAAGGAAGAACATGTTGAATGCCATGTCATCTTTGAGAGGAAATCAATGAATGATCAAGATCCATCAAGGATATCTTACAATGTTAACATGATTCAAGGATTTGGGAAGGATTCAAGTGAACTTCAAAGGCTTGGAAAGATGTGGAATCAAGTCGATGAATACAAAGGAAGAATGGTCCAAGAACAAGCTTGAGCAAGCAATAAACAAGGCTGAATTTTCAGCCAAAAATAGTCCCACCGACCAGATTTTCATGCATGGGATGATAATCAATTGAGTAGCATGTTTCAACTACTTGTTTGGTAGCCAATTTCATGCCACCAAACAACTTCTCATGCATGGTTGATGAATCATGTGAGCTGCCTGCTTTATTCAATTGAGTCTTCATGGAATTGAATTCATTTGAGAAGCTTGCTTAGTAGCCAATTCCAACCCTCCAGACAATTTGATTTGATTCCCTTCAAAACAGCTATGAGGTGACGATTGATCAACTGACTTGACATGCATTGAAAGCCCAATTTTGAGTGACAATTGATCAATCGACTTGGCATGCATTGAAAGCCCAAATTCAGCTTCAAGTTTGGCAAAGAAACAAGCAAGAAAGGCATTTAATACAAGTGAATTGATGCTGGAAAACAGAGGAAATTTGGAGCAGGATGGGGTGGATCAGGCGCTGGATCAAAGTTGCAAGTTTTGGCTACCAATCCAGTGGCCATCCGGTGCCGGATAGGCACGAGGTAAGCCAACCATGTTGTTGTTTTTTTTGAATTTAAATGCTTTCTTCTTGTTCTTTTTGACATGTATTAAGGTTAGTTAAGTACATACTCCCCATCCTAGAATCGTTAGGTTAATTTAGGATTTTAGAACTATATATAGTTCCTCATCTTTGTATGACAAAAAAACTTTGACAAACATGATTTTATAAAATTCAAGAATCCTTTGGGATCAAACTTGTTCTTTCATGAGTGTTCTTCATAGAATCTCTTAGGGTTCTTGAACAATTACTCTAGGGCTTTTCATCACTTTGGTTAGGGTTTTGATTTGTCTACCAACATCAAGACAATGGTTAATGATTGAAAAACATCATAGGTCTTTGTACTAACTTGAACCTCTAGGTGAGTCGTGGAAAAATTCTTCAGGTTGGTGCTTCTTGGATGCAACCCAGTTCAAAGAAATCACATCAGTATATGTAATTTGATGTTGATGATGCCTTCATGTTTTATAAAATTTAATAGTTGTTCGCTAAGACATAGGTTTGATTGATTAAATTACTGATTTTGTTTCTCGCTACGAGAAGTAGATCTATTTAAAGGATAGGAATTTAAGTGCTAAGACAAATTCTAAAATCAACTACTTAATTGTGTTATTTGATCTATAACTAACCAGTAGAAATTGACCTACGGATTGTTTCTTGTTAACAATTTTCTCATATGTATTCTTCTTTAAACTAACTTTTAAATTCTTTGTTTTATTTTTATTTACAAAACTTTCAAAACCCCCCTCCCTGTGTTGCTTATTGATTGGTTTCTATTAAACTTAAATTCAATTCTCAATGGGTTCTACTCTACTTGCCCTAACTATATTAGTTTTGATAGATATGATTAATTTGTTTTTGTTACAAAGCAAAATTAAATTTTGGTGCCGTTGCCGAGGAATTGTTATTAAAGTTTTTTTTTTCCAATTAATCTTTTATTTTTCTTTCTCTTGTCCACAAATATTTAGGAAATCTCCCTAGCTGATGTGCTTACAAAGCAGAAACGAATACCAAGCTGATATTATAATCTACGAAAATCCTATTTCTGAAATCTTAAGCAATTTAAGTTCATGTTCTTCAATGACAGACGGGAACGAAAATAATAATGGAGCTATAATATTACCCCCAAGTGGAGCACCTGAAGGCAATAATGTGTTGCAGGAGGTAATAATGTAGCTGCAGGAGGTAATAATGCTAGACACACTATTAAAGAATTATCTGCACCTACGCTTATTGATGACCCTTTGGCTATTGTCTTTCTTGATGTTGATGAGAATTTTAAACTGTACACTGGCTTTATTTAATTGTTACATGTTTTCCATGGAATGCTTGGAGATGTTTCTCACAAACATCTCAAAGATTTTCATGTTATTTGTTCAACATTGAGACAAGGTGGAACCACAGATGAGGTAATAAAAATAAGTGCTTTTCCATTTAGTTTGCAAGATTATGATAGAGACTGGTTATATGAATTGCCTCCTGGATCTATTGCTGATTGGGAAACCACGAAGCATACTTTTCTTGAACAATATTTTCCAGCCTCTAACTTTTTATCTATCAAGAAAGACAAAACATGGATTAGACAGCATTTTGATGAAAAACTTCATGAGTATTGGACTAGGTTTAAAAAGTTTTGGACTATTTTGCCTGAAAATCAGATATCAAAGGAAGATCCAATGCAATATTTTTATGAAGGATTGAATGACATGGGCAGGTTTATGATTGATGTAGCTAGCCAGGGATCACTCTTGGAAAAATGCCCAAAAGATGCTCGACTATTGTTCAACAAGCTCACATCTTCTATTGGAACATCAAGAACAAGGGATGGTGAAGTGAATTCAACAAATGCAAAACTCGATAAGATCACTAATTTGTTTGAAAAGTTTTTAACTATGAACACTAAGACACAAGCACTTGCTAGTTCTTTCAATATTTGTTGTAGTTATGAGCATATTACTGATCTTTGTCCTCATAATGTAGAAGATGCAAGTGTTAATGTTGCAAGAAATTTCTTTTTGCCTCAAAGGAGTACAATCCCTAATCAAATACATACAATGAAGGTTGGAGAGATCATCCAAACTTCCGTTGGAATCAAGGAGGAAATCCAACACCAAACCAAAACCATCATTAAAGAAATCCTCCCGGTTTTTACCCAGCCAATCTAACAGCTCTTCTAAATGATCCCAATCCTACACAACCTAAACCATCCACTTCTACCTTGGAAGATATGTTGAAAACCTTAACCATAAATGGGACAAGTTGCTTTAGAGGTAAACCAACTAAAATCCCAAGAATCTAAGAGCCTACCTTCACAGTCCATCAATCCTCTTGAGAATGCTAGTGCCATGACCATAAGAAGTGGTAAGGAATCGCAAGATCCTCCAATGAAACAAAGTGCAATTGAAGAAGAAGAGTTGATTGTGAAAGAGAAATCATCTCAAGATTCTTCTCCAAAAAAAGAGAAAAAGGGAGAAATTCAATTGTTTAAGGTACCTCTCCCTTTTCCTACACATCTTACAGGAAATAAGAAAGAAGAGATGGACACGGATATTCATGAGACATTTCACAAAGTGGAAGTCAACATCCTACTCTTAGATGCAATCAAGCAAATTCCAAGATATGTGAAGTTCTTGAAGAAATTGTGCATGAATGAGAAAAGACTAAGAGGGGATGAAAGGATAACTGTGGGGGAGAATGTTTTAGCAGCTCTTCAAAAGAAACTCGCCCAAAAGCAGAAAGATGTAGGTATGCTTACTATTCTATGCACAATTGGTAATGTTCGTATAGTAGGATGCATGCCAGATTTAGGAGCATCAACAAATATTATGCCGTTGTTTGTCTACACTTCTCTTAATCTTGGACTTTTAAAGGATACTAGAGTGGTCATTCAACTTGCTCGTGGAACTTGGGCTTTTCTTGAAGGAGTTATTGAAGAAGTTTTGGTAAAAGTTAACAACTTAGTTTTTGGTGCAAATTTTTATGTCCTTAAAATGGATGAAGGTAATAAATTTTCTCTTACACATTCTAATATTCATTTAGGAAGACCATTCTTGAAAACTGGTAAAACTAAGATAGACGTGCATAATGGAACTTTATCCATGGAATTTGATGGTGAGAAAATCTTTTTCAATATCTTTGGTGCCATGAAGTACCAATCTATTGAATGCTCTGTATCTATGTTAGATATTGTAGATCCTTTGGTTGATGAGATGCATGAGTTATCTAATGATGAATTGATGCATGCCATTCTTACTCATAGCATTGATAAAGAAAACATGGATACATTATCTACGAATGTGGACCAAGACAAAATTGCCACTATGAATAACTTGTTTGCATGTGCTGTTTCAAACCTTAAGCTTGAATTGCCTATCTCCGAACATAAGTTGAAACCCTCTATTGAATGTCCCCCTCCATTTGAATTAAACCCCTTGCCTTCCCATCTCAAATATGTTTATTCAGGTAAAGGAAACTCATTGACTATTATAATTTCTAATAATCTAACTAATGATCAAGAAGCCAAATTAGTCAATGTTCTTGGGAATAATGTAATTTGTAATTGGTTGGACATTGGCTGATATTTACGGAATTAGTTCATCTACATGCATGCATCGCATTTTATTAGAAGATGAATCTAAACCTTGCAGAGATGCACAGAGAAGGCTAACTCCACCTATGTTGGAGGTTGTTAAGAAAGAGGTACTGAAGCTTCTTGATGTAGGTATAATCTATCCAATTACTGATTTTCAATAGGTAAGTCTTGTGCATGTAGTTCCTAAGAAATCTGCAATAATTGTTATTTAGAATGATGAAGGTGATAAGGTACCAACTAGGATTCAAAGTGGATGGCGTGTTTGGACTGATTACAAGAAATAAAATGCATCAACTAGAAAGGATCACTTTCCCTTTCCGTTCATTGATCAAATGTTAGAACGTCTAGTAGGAAAATCTCATATTGGTTTTTAGATGGTTTTTCTGGATATTTTCATATCGCAATTACCTCTTAGGATCAAGCTAAAACCACATTTACATGTCCATTTGGAACATTTGCATATAGAAGGATGCCTTTTGGATTATGTAATGCATCTGCTACTTTTCAAAGATGCATGATGCCTATGTTCTCTGATTATGTAACTAATATCATTCAAGATTTCATGGATGATTTTACTATTTATGGAAATACTTTCGATACATATTTAGAGAATATTTAGAGAATATAGACCGTATTCTTAAAAGATGTGTTTAACCTAACCTTGTGTTGAATTTTGAGAAGTGTCATTTTATAGTGGACAAGGCATTGTTTGATGACATGTGGTTTCAACGAAAGGACTTGAAGTAGATAAAACAAAGACAGATGGAATAAAATCTCTTCCCTTTCCTTCTAATTTAAAAGAGGTAAAAGGTTTTCTTGGCCATGTTGGTTTTTATAGAAGGTTTATAAAGGCTTTTTCTAAAATGGCTCAACCTTTGTAAAAGATGTTCCTTTTAATTTTAATGATGTTTGCAAGAAAGCTTTTCATCTTTTAAAAGAAAGTTTAATTTCTGCACCTCTTATTCAACCTCCTAACTAGGATTTGCCTTTTGAGATGATGTGTGATGCTAGTGATAAGGCAATTGGACCTGTTTTAGGTCAAAGAAAGGATAAGATGCCATATGTGATTTAGAAAAGTTTTGTATTTATTTGTTGGGTACTAAAGTGATAAATTTTTTTGATCATGCAGCTCTTAGGTACCTCCTCAAGAAGAAGGAATCTAAGCCTAGGTTCATACGTTGGATATTATTAATTCAAGAATTTGACATAGATATCGGAGATAAGAAATTGGTTGAGAATCACGTTGCTAATCATCTCAATAGGCTGACCTATGAAGGGGAAGTATTTTCAATCTCCAAACTTTTTCTTGAAGAGCACTTATATAAGTTTCATGGTTTTCTTGGTATGCTAATATTGTTAACTATATTGTGATTTGGGAATTACCATCCGAACTGTCAAGGGTTCAATAAGATAAGATTAAGAGTGATGCTAAATACTATTTATAGGATGATTACTTGTTGAAAATCTGTTATGATAATGCGATTTGTTGCTGTGTGCCTAATAATGAAATTGCATCTATTTTAGAATTTTGTCACACATATGAAGTAGGAGGTCATTTTGGTCTCGTAAGGACTACTCATAAAGTTTTGGAATATGGTTTTTATTGGAATAATTTGAATAAAGATGCATATTTGTATGTTGAAGAATGTAAAGAATGCCAAAGAGTAGGAACCATATCTATGAGAGATGAGATGCCCCTATCTAATGTTCTTACTTGTTTGATTTGTGGGGAATCGATTTCATGGGACCTTTTCCATCTTCCTTTGGTAATCTCTACATTTTGTTTGCGGTTGACTATTTATCTAAACATGTGGAAGCTAAGAACTAATGATGCTAAAGTTGTGGTAGATTTCATAAAAAATAACATTTTTAACCGATTTGGCATCCCTAAGGCTATAGTGAGTGGTAGAGGTACTCATTTTTGCAATAGGATTGTTGAAGCTTTGTTTAAACATTATCATGTTTAACATAGAGTTTTTCCTGCATATCATCCACAAACTAATGGCCAAGCTGAATTTTCTAATAAAGAAATTAAGTCTATTCTTGAAAAAGTAGTCAATCTTTACATAAAAGATTGGAGTTTTGTGTGATACTCTATGGGCATATAAGACTGCATTTAAATACCTATTGGCATGTCTCTTTATAGGTTAGTTTATGCTAAAACTTGTCATCTTCATTTGAAAATTGAACATAAAGCATATTGGACTATTAAGCAATGCAACTTTGATATTTCTAAGGCGCCAATCATAGAAAATTGCAAATTCAAAAACTTGAAGAGATAGGGAATGATGCTTATGTTAATTCTTCTATTTTCAAAGAGAAAACCCCAACTCTATCATGAAAAATTCTCGTCTCGTAAAGAGTTCTTTGTTGATCAAAAGGCATTGCTTTATATGTTTGGACTAAAGTTATTTCCTGAAAAATTGATGTCAAGGTGGATTGGTCCATTTGTTGTTACTAACGTTTCACTACATGGTGCAGTTGAGGTTCGTTGTCTTGAAATAGGTAAATTGCTCATGGTCAATGGACATCTTCTCAAACCATTCTATGAAGGTTTCAAACTTCATATAATGACTAGAATGGACCTTATGAAGCCATTATATGACGAATCATAAATGGAAGCATAACATAGAGCCAAGCGACTTTAACCAAAGGCGCTTTTGGGAGGCAACCCAACAATAAGATTTCTTAGTTTAATTTCATATTTTCTTTTCTTTTAATAGTTATTTATCCTTTTTTATATGTTTAGGGTGTAATCCCATTTCAAATTTTATAGGAAATAATCAAAACGACATGAAAATAGAAGCTGCTAGCATTAGTCTGTACTAGCCCGCGCTAGACCTGCCATCTTTCTCCCAACAGCTAGTACTGGAAGGGCATCCAATGTCGGACACCAGTCGGACATCGAGCTGGATGCATTCTAGAATTCTTTTAAAAAAATGGTTGGAACACATATCTGACGTAGGACACCCACTAGCCAGCACCGAATAGTCAAATTTTTGCTCTTGAATCCTTTTCTTTCCTCTATTTCCTTCATTCTAATTTCAAATCTATCTCTCTCCCTCTCTCAAACCACCGAAACGCTACCTCTCTCTCTCTCTCTCTCAAATCTTCTTCCATATTCACCATAATCACCATCAAAATCCTCCTTTCCTGGCATTACGTCTTCTCCTATCATTAATCTTCACTTTTCTTTCTCTTTCTTCACCATTCTCCCACCCATTTTTCCTCTCATCCCTCAAATCAGAATTTCACCATTGGAGTGGGTCTTAATTCAAACAATTGCTAAGGAATTGTGGTAAATTTGTTCTTTAACCCTCTTTTATGTTATTATTGTGGCTTTATGTTAGTTTGTTATAGCATTGGATATTGTGTTGAGTTTTGGAGACATATAGGATTAGTTGATTGGAGTTCATTATGTGGAAGTTGTGTTTGATCCTTCGTTGTTGAATTTTGTTGATTTTCTTGTGTTTTCGGGAGCTTAAATTTCTAGTTAAATTCACTTATTTCTTGAGAAAATTTGATTGCCCACCAAATGTTTGATAAAATGTCTAGGAAAGAAAAAAGGGATAGATCACCTACAAGGATAGAGTCTTCATATCCACCACCACAGCTTTATGATCACACACATTTCACTTCTTTCCAAAATAAAAAATGGCTTGAATAAAGAGCAAATCATTCTTGGATTTTTGAGCACAAAATTGATCAACCACTTGAAGCACAACTTGGAATTACTACTAACTTTCATGTTCTTGGTTGGGACTCTATCATAACTCCTCCTAACGTTTACTATCCAAATTTAGTGGAAGAATTTTATGCAAAAATGTCTAATAATCCGCTAATGGGTTAGAAACTATTAACACATATGTTAGGAAAACTCATATTCATCTTCATAGAGAAATTGTTGCTAATACGTGTGGGAATATTGAAAAATGAGGAAAGGTAATAGTAACCGGCTCATCTAATAGGCCAATTCCAGTGAAACCAGTTAAAAAATAGAACTCGTTTCACTAAATAGACTCATTATATGAGCCAGTTACATGATTTCTCTCTCTGTTTATGGGATCTCAACCGTTGACCTTTTTTGAGAAACTGAAGGGTCCTTTTTT
>JAOXNR010053472.1:0-14186 GCA_028571225.1 Parsonsia alboflavescens
TATATATATAATATGTAAATGCAACAAAATAAGAAAAAAAACACATAAAATTTGCTTCTAGAAGATCTTCTTACTGGGATAAACTTTGCTTTTAGATCATGAGGATTTGGGTGGAGTGGATCTTAATGGTTGTTTGTAAATTGATATGCGACCTTAATAACTGAAAAAAGACATGAAGGATCCAATAATATTTTGATCCAAATATATGGGATCATTTTAGTTAAAAGCCTTTAAAATTAACTCTTACGAATAGGTTAGTTCGCCCAAACTTGAGGCTAATCCCCTTAGATACTAAAACAGGGTCGGGTCAAGTTTAGACCCAGTTTCTGAGTGGCACACAACACAACGCGAAGACTCATCTCACCTTTCCGAGTTCTAATTTACTCTCAGATAAATTTACATACGTTGTTAATATTTTAATTAATAGTCATGAGTTTATTAATTTATAATTATAAAATACAAATACCATTATAGAAATATATATATATATATATATATATATATATATATTTATCATACAATACTCAAATACCAACAAACCATAAAAAGTAATATAATGATCAGGTTTCAAACTCAAACTCTCAACATCCAACCTAATATCCATAATCCATAATAATAATATAATATAAAGTTCAAATTTCATCATCAAAGAAGATTAACCAATGTTATCGGATTAATTCTCGCATACCTCAAATATTTTGCTAGAATCTATAACTCATCAAAGCTAACGTATGCAGTGAGATCAAATCAAACCCACGACCTGTAATATGCAAGTTATATCTCTAAACTACTAATATTATTTAACTTCTTAACTAATATAATCCAAAAAAAAAAAAAAACTTCGACATTCAAATAATGAAATTCACTAACAAACAAATACCATTTCAAATTTGATTTTTAAAATTTAACTTTAAAAAAAAAAGGAAAAAAAAAAAGAAGGAATCAGTGGGCCAACTTGTTTTGAGTTCACCATTTCCCTGAATCCCGAACAACCATCCAAGACCTAGCTATAAGAGGTTCAACCTTACCTATTTAATTACGAGAGATTGAAAATGTGTGTTATCTTTATTAACATTTATATCCAAAATAAATCAAAACCTTTTTTTTCATAAAAGAAACTATATATATAACCCATTTTTAATGTAAAAATTTATATAATCTTTTTGATTAAAATTTAAACTAATTTTGTTGAACTTTTAGGACCCAAAAATTCTAGTGTTGATGTAACAGTAGAAACTAGCAAGTTGAACCTTCTCATTATTTCTAACGGGGGACGCTCATGCATTGCCATTCACCTCTTAAAAACCATAGCCTAATTTCTCATGGAGATCAAAGTCATAAAAAGTTTGGTCTCACGACTTTTCTGACACTTGGAAATTGAATTTCAAACTCTATCTGACGACTTGAAATGTAGACTGTAAATCTGGAAGCAAAAATAAATACACTAATACTTGCTCTCCTGACAAGTAAAGAAAAATTCTTCTTTGTTTTTCTGGGAAAGTAACGTTTAACGGTAATCCCAGCCTAAAAAAACAATTAAAATAGTCGTAAAATTACAAACAAAATTGACAAAGGCCTAATCGTAGAAGTTAGTTTGAAAAGAAAAAACATTTGCTGCTTAGAATTATACTTTCTCTCTCCTCTTTTCAAAATGTTTGTCATTTAAGATTTTTTCAAGTAATTATAACACTACCTCTTTTGAATAATTTTATTCCTTCCTTATCGACGTTGATTTCTAGTCTCCTTTCTCTTTTCTCTCCTGAACAAAAAATGATGGGTTTTCTAATGGGAAGCTGTGAATGTAATAAGGTATTGTTGGGAAAAATTAAAAAAATGGACTTACATGAGATATTTGCTTACACTTTTCGCACGCAAGGAACATTTTTTTTTTTTAAAATTGAGGATACTATATATATGGTTGGTACTAATAATTTAACTTTTTAATATGTGGAGTGGAGATTATATATATATATATATATATATTTTCCCCACCATTCTGAAATTAGTCTTTTAAAAAGGAGGAAATAAGGCGGACCATACCTCCACTGTAGGACTGGTGGAAAGATGACAATTGGTCTGAAAACGATGTTAGCAAGGATGGTTGGGAATAATTATGTAATTTGCAAGGAGTTGTGGACCTCTTCGGGTGACTTAATAATCCACGATAACACTCTCCATAATGAGATGCCATGGGCCCTATTTTGTAAGGCAACCCAAAGGTAAGGAAGCCCATAAGTCACCCATTGCTACCGAACATGGAACCTATATTTATATATTCATTATTATTATTTTTAATTAAAAAAAGAGATAGTTAAAATGTAAAATAGTATAATAATCTTAGTAATTATTATGTTAAAATTAACTCATCTTATTAAAAGTGAACCTTTATATCTTACTTTGTCACTTTATTTTCTTTTTCAAAATTCCATTTAATCTATTTTCTTTTTTCTTTCTTATTATTAAAAAAAATGTCGAAGAGATTTTTCAATCAACATCACTGAGCATTTCAATTTTATCGATATTAATAAAAATAAAAAAAAAGAATAGAGGAGGCTATATAAGTAAACTTACCAGACTAACTTAATTAGCAGAGATATTTTTAATAATATATATATTCAATCAAAAAAATACCCTTGAAATACATTTCGAGGGGGATGGTTATTATTATTTTCCAAAAGAAAAGGAGAAAGATTTGAACGTTGAAATTAAGATAAAATCCAACCTTACCTCCAATAGCATTATCTATTTGAATAATTACTGCCAATATTTTTTTGTCAATAAGAAAAAAGAGAGTAAAAATTAATTATTTACTTCTCGACTTTATTCAACAAACCTTAACTCTCTATTATACATTACTGCAAAGAGAACATTAGAAATTTGACAATAATTATATTTGCATAATTGGAATTTGATGCTTCCATTTGCAGTTAAAGATCTGGCTTAAATGGCCTTAGTTAGGAGCTTGTGTCACACCTATAATTGAGAACATAAATAGGTAAACAACACCTTTATGGATAGTTTAAAGGCAGTAGTTTTAATTGAAGTTGAAAGAGATTAATCAAATACTGCATCTTGATAGCTCATCCATGACTAACAAGACAAAACTGATTCATCCCACCACGTGAAGTATATTTTTCAAGTTAATGGAGGTGATTTTTTTTTTAAAAAACTAGCGTTGTCCATATCAGACTCTCATACACACTTCGATTTTGTTCTGTTATTCTCTATAACCTATCAAGTCTAATTTGCAGGAAAACGAGTCGAATTCACAATCACTCAATCATACCCGTGAATGCAATTTAATGGAGTTGAGAAAAAGAGTCTCCCTCCCTTGGAACTTAAATATTCAATAATATACAAAAAAGCTATGTATGATGGGCACTGGAGTTCATTATATGGTGACTTGATGTATGTGATTACATGAAGTTAATTATTTGTTAATCACGTAAATATAAATGAAAGTACCCGAGGGCGAACCTTGTTGTCAAAAAGAAGAATTTATCTAATAATATTTTGGATATAAAGAACAAATAACTATCTACTTTTTTTTTTAGTGGTGTTTGAGTCAGTTTTCACGCACCTAGACATTCTGTCTATTTAGGAGGGTGTTGGTAGAATTCGAATTCAAGACCTAGAATTTTCGCACTCGCTCCTCTATCCATTGGGATATACCCGAAGAAACAAATAACTATCTACTTATAATTTAAGTTGAATCGAGTATTAAATATTTTTAAATATAAGATATGTAATTTTATTCTCATATATGAATATAAAAAGGATTAATTAGTACTTTTGATGGTTGTCCACAACATGAGTTTTTATTTTAAAATTTAGGTCAAAATTCACACATTATAAGTAATGATTCAAATTTGTATTAGATTATGGTTGTTTTAAACGATTTTTTACATTAAAATTTGTCTTAGAATAAAAAAGACTGTTTTTTCTTTTAAAAAACCATTCTCGTTGGACAAAAGAGAACATTTTATTTAATGTGAAAAAAAAAGAAATTAAATAAAAATAAAAATAAATCATTCAAAACTAAAAAAGTTATCAAATAAATAAAACATAAAAAATGAGATAGTAGGACTTTTTTTAAAATTTTCTTACCAAATAATCTTGAATTATGATGTGATATTAATTCTTAAAATTTATAGAAAAAATATCTTCTAAAGTATAGTATTTTAGAGTGATGTTGTACGAAGTTTATTGGTTAAATAGAAGAGCTTGATTAAAAGTTTAGAAATTGATATAAATCAATAAAGTTTTTTTTAATATTTTTTTTAAATTAAAGTTTCTGTTTTTTATGATTCATAAAAATATTTCACAATTTTTTTTAAAAAAAAAGAAGAAGAAGAAGAAGAAAAAATCAAATCACGTGCAAAGAATTACACATTTTTTAGGGTAGAACAAAAAAAAAAAAAAAGAAGTAAAAAATTATTACTACTATTAATAACATAATATTTTTTTAAACTTCAGTTTTCTGCACTTCTGAGCAAATTCCTTATTTAAAAAAAATAAATTAATTTATATTTTTTATATAATTTATTTTAATTATTTAAAAAATAAAAAATATTTTTATATTAATGATTAAATCAATCAAAGTAAAGTCAAATTAATGACAAAGACAATGAGTATTGATTTGATCTTAAGAAGTACTAATATATTTATGGATTTATATAAAAATAAATTCACTTACAAAAGTTTTAGGAAACAATGTGAGATTCACCAATTTTTTATTTTCTAATGGTTTTAGATATTGCTAAAAACCACTTACCAGAAAATGCTTTATTTTTCCACCAAAAGAATCGTCAAAAAACTCTTTCTTTTCCGACAGTCTCCATGTCCACAAAGAGAGTGAGAGAAAACAGCCACAAAAAGTAATTCCTTGAAACTTTTTTTGAACCGCAAAAAAATTCATTTTTTCTTGTAGTATATTAGTGCATCCACCACTAATCGTGCCATGTGGTAAACTTCGATGTGTATCATAGCATTTCTGTTATAATATATAGTTTTTATTTTATTTTATTTTTCTTTATTTTAAGGGTATCCGATTAGTTTTCATGTATCTCGACATTCCATTTATTCAGGAGGATGTTGGTGGGATTCGAATTCAAGACTTATAATTTGCGTACTCGCCAATCCACCTATTGGAAGAGACTATAATATATACTTTTACCCGCAATGTTCCAAATTTTTTCTTAGGCCTAGAATTTGATTTTTTTTTTTTGTAAATTACTTTTATTAAAACTTTTTACTAATTCTCCTTAATTTAAAACATTCACATCTTATTATTATTATTTTTTTCTTTTCCGGACAAAGGAACATATTTGCATTAAACAAAGAAATAAAGGTTACAAAAGGACTAGAAAAAGTATTCCTATCTAAAGAACTTCTAACAAATTGAGAAGCTACTTTTAAAATATAATGTTAACAAATATACCAATTGTCATTTTACACTAAATAAAAGAATAATCCAACTGTGTTAGATAGTATTTAAATATCTTTAAAATTAAATAATTCTCTCTTTTCATAGTAAATAAAAGATTTATATATTGGGTGAAAGGAAATAATAAAAGCGATCTTTCTCTCTTCGTTCGAAATTGAATATTTACATTTTTATTTTGAATTGTCTTGAAATGAATGTCCAATTTTCTAAATTAGAAAAAAAAAATTCTTAAGAAAATTGATATTATTAGGTGTAAAACGAATTACGTCAAATAATTTTTTAAAAATTCGTATGAGTTAAAAAGAGAAGTTCAATTTCAGACAAATAACGTATAAGTTTATATTTATAATTATAAAAAGATATTTTAAAAGAAAAAATGATATATTAAGGATATATTTTGGGATGGGGGAGTATCATTATTATATTTACAGTCCAAATGTTGATGTTTGATGATTAAAAGGACAGCTGTGAAGTCAACGGTCCTGGCTATTTCTATTTATTTATTATTTATATGTACCTTCATCGGCCTAATACTACTTTCCAATCACGGTTTGCGCATTTTTTGGACATAAAGCTTACCCCGAAATCTCTTCACATTTTCTCCTCTATATATACACGGAGTCATGCTTGGTAGGATAAGTTTTATATCACCTTATAATTGATGGAATCCAAATTCAAAATTTAAAATTATAAGTCTTTAACAACTTCATGAGGTATAAGTCGTATTCATATAAGATAAGAAAAGATAAAGATGATGTCCAATTGGGAATAAGGTAACAAATTCCATTCTTTTCCATCGTTTCCTCTATAAAAAAGGTTCCTTTTATGGATATGCATATTAATTCTTCAATGTCTTCACTAACTTAAGGCATTCGAGAATTCTCATGAGATAATCACCCTAGGGTCTTTCTGTTCACAACAAAATTCGTGTATGCAAATAATAGACAAGAAAATTTGTGACAATATATTTAATCAATTTAAAGTAATGGTTACAAAATTTTCGTGGAGACTCCTCCGATTCTTCTATTTGGGATGAGAACACATTTTGATCTTGGATCGAACAATCTTTTCTCACGAACACTTGATTGATTTGTTGTCGAAACTTCAACTCCTTCTTTTGACGAACAACGTTGAAAAACACTTCGAATATATGAAGATTACCTTTGGAGAAAGACTTGAGAGCTCCAATGGACAAGACTTGATGATTTCTTTGTGGTGAGAACTGTTGAGGTAAGAGCACTAGACTTGATCTCTGGTCGAACAAGTTTTTTCCACGAACACTTGATTGATTTGTTTTTGAAACTTCAACTCCTTTTGATGAAGAATGCTGAAGAACACTTCGAAAATTTGGAGACGACCTTTGGAAAAAACTTAAGAGTTCCAATAAGTAAGACTTGGATGACCACCCTTTGTGGTGGTTTCTTTGGAGTGAGAACATGTCGAACGAGGGCACAAGGCTTGATGCCAAATCAAACGACTTTTCCTCATGAACACTTGATTGATATTTGTTAGAGGCTTCCACTTCCTCCTTTGATGAAAAATACCGAAGAATGCTTCAAAAATTTGATGAAAACCTTTGGATAGACTTGAGAGCCCTATATTGTTAGATTTGAATAACCTCCTATTGGTGGTGATTTTTGAATCTCTACAAAGATTCCTTTATATAGGTGTGGGAGGAGTCTTATTTATGATTGTTGAATCAATCAATTTGATTCTCCAATCAATCAATCAATTCTTGGAAATCAAGAAATCAAAAATATGAAAATGATATTTGAAAGGATATTTAGCAATTGCCTTGAGAGGCTTTGTTGGAGAGGTTTTTTGGAATAAGGGATCTTGGCTTTTGTTTTTTGATCCAACGATGATGATTTGAAACCAATTTTAGTACCATCAATAATAACATTTTCTTGTGTGTGTGTATATATATATATTTATATATATAATTTTTTTAGAGGTGTCCGTGTCATTTTATACACACCTCTACATTCCACTTATTTAGGAGGGTGTTAGTAAGATTCAAACTCAAGACCTATGGTTTACATACTTGCACTCCACCAATGGAGTGTTCCCGAAAGAACATTTTCTTGTATATAAGTTTTGACTTTTGTTAGTTGTTACTGTTTAAATATCTGATGTTATTCAAATTAATCATTGGAAATTAATTAATATACCCTCAATTTGAATTCAAATACATATAAATATATCAAAATGAATTTTAAGAGATTGAATTATTGAAGGACATACTTTCTTTGAGTGTACCAAAAAGGATAAAAACAATTTAGCATAATAATAATAATGTTTATACAATCAACATTCTCCATGTGCTTGGTTAGCATAGTGATTTTCTTTTGTGGCAAATTTGCCAATTTAACCTTATAATATTTATGCAAATTTTCAAATTTCATTTTCTAACATTTTTCTAATTTTAAGGTTTGTTCTTAATCTATTTTGTCCAAAAAAAGTAAATGATATTTACGCATAAAAATATCAAAGAATTTAAAATTTAAATAAGTTAAACAAAAACTTAAAGTTGAAGATGTTAAAAGGTCAAATTAATACACACTTATCAATTAAATTTAAAATAACCTAATTATTAAATAATAATTATAACACTTACCAAGTAATATTTAAAATTTAATAGTCAAATAATAAAATTAAAGTTGCAACAAGAATAGAAACATGTGCATTTTATATTTATATATATATAAAAATACATTATATATATGTATACTTAATTGAATTCAAAATTAAATGGGTACGAAACTATGTATATCGTACTCGAATCCATTTAAAGAGTACTATTCGGATCCCTACCGGAATTGGATTCGGATATAAAAATAAAAGTATCAGACCCCATCGTAAATGGGTTTAGTATTAATTCGGATTCGGATATACCCTACCCATTGACAACCTTACTTAATACTATTTTCCAATCACAGTTTGTGCATGTTTTGGACGTAAAGCTTCCCCGAAATTTCTTCACATTTATCCTCTTTATATATACACGGAGTAATGCTTGGTAGGATAAGCTTTATAGCTCTTTATAATTGATGGAATCCAAATCCAAAATTTAAAAGGATAAGCTCTCAAGAACCTAACAAGGTATAAGTCGTGTGCATATAAAATACGAAAAGTATATGTAAAAAAAGATAAAGATGATGTCTAATTGGGAATAAGGTAACAGACTCCATTCTTTTCCATCTTTTCCTCTATAAAAAAGGTTCAAGATACACTTTTATGGATATGCATATTAATTCTACAATGTCTTCACGATATTCTGTCTCTACTCTCTACACTGACTTAAGGCATTGGAGAATTCTCACGAGATAATCACCATAGGGACTATTTGTTCATAAGAAAATTCGCATCTGCAAATAAGAGAGATAAGAAAATTCGTGACAATATATTTAAATCAATTTAAAATGGTGGTTACAAAATCTCCTTGGATAATCCTCTAATTCTTCAATTTGAAGGGGGAACACGTTGACTCGAGGGCACTAGATCTGATCTCAAATTGAACGATCTATTCTCACGAACACTTGATTGATTTATTGTTGAAACTTCAACTCTCTCTTTTGATGGATAACTTTGAAAAACACTTCGAATATTTGAAGATGACCTTTGGAGAAGACTTGAGAGCTCCAATGGGCAAGACTTGATGACTTCTTTGTCTTGAGAACTTTTGAGGTGATGGTATTAGGCTTGATCTTTGATCGAATGAGTTTTTCCCACAAACAGTTGATTGATTTATTGTTGGAGTTTCAACTCCTTCATTTGATGAAGAACGCCGAAGAACATTTTGAAGATCTAGAGACAACCTTTGGAGAAGACGTGAGAGCTCCAATAGGTAAGACTTGGATGACCACCCTTTGTGGTGGTTTCTTTAGAGTGAGAACACATCGAACATGGGCACAAGGCTTGATCCCGAATCAAACTACTTTTCCTCACGAACACTTGATTGATATTTTTGGAAGGCTTCCACTTCCTCCTTTGATGAAGAATGCCAAAGAAAGCTTTGAAGATTTGATGAAGACCTTTGGAAGGACATGAGAGCTCCAATTGGTTGGATTTGATGACCTCCTATTGGTGGTGTTTTTTGAATCTCTACAAAGATTCCTTTATATAGGTGTATCAAGAGTCTTATTTATGGTAGTTTAATCAATCAATTTGATCCTCCCATCAATCAACCAATTCTTGGAATCAAGAAGCTGAAGCCATTTGATCTGAACAAATTAGACACATTCATTAATGCCTATCATTTATGTATCTATTTTACATAAACTAATTATGTTAATAAATAATTTCATTTTGGGTATCAAAATTGAAAGTTCAGTAAATTCCCAATCATCATTTGAAATCCCCACTAGAAATTATCATTAATATAATTATTTTTAGTAAAAATTGAGTTCTCTTAAAGTTACTAAAAAAGTTTAGAACTCCCCACTATTCTATTGTCGACATGTAGAATATCTCAAATACTCTACTATTCTGGTTTTTATTTATTTATTTTGAATCAGATTGAGCAGAAATCCATTTGAACACTAGGAACTTAGTATATTGCACATTTTTTTTTAATATGTTAATGACCATCATATATTAATATATTAAGGATATTAAATTCTCTCAAATGGCAGCCCTAGATTTTATTGTTTCTGTATCCATAATACATTTATTCTGAAAAGCGAAACAAAACAGATACCAAAAAACAAAACAAAATATCCCCAAAAGCAAATGAAATTGAACATAAAGTAAACAGAATAGATCAGTATATATGCTAACAGATAAAATCCCTAGAGAGTCAAGCATTAATTAACTCCAGCAGTTTCAGAAAACTTGATTATCCATATACAAGAATGAATCCTAAACGGAAAAAAGAAAGGCGTCCACAAAGAAAAATCTATGGGACCACTGGAACCACAATATCGCATAATATTCGAAGCAGTCATTTCATTCCATATAAAATTCCATAACCAAAAGGATCCTAGGGTTCGAATCTACATAATAATATGCTAAAGTAATTGAAATTCACAGCACTTGCATCCCTTACACATGTTCAGTTATCTGAAATGTTCTCAAAGGAAGCAAAAACATCAACATAGGCATACTGAACCAATTTCTAGAATCAAAACTTAACCTAAAAATAAAATATATCTATATATGGCCTTACTTGAACAGTGTACAGTAAAAATGGGCCACAAACAGTGTCATAACATTAGTAAACAGAAACAGATGATCGGAAAACAATAATACATGCTCTGATACCAATGAAGGATACTTTGACCTCTAAGATATGGAAACGAATTTTCATAATAACTTGCAAAAGACTTGCCAAAGATCAAATTAAATCACCGATCAAAAGTATATCACAATTATGAACATATCTTATTACCCACAGATTATAAGCCCCTTTGCAATCTATTGAGAATCAATGTCTTGAGATAAGATGATTGATGGAGGAAATACTATTCTTTGTTCTATGATTTTTCGCTCTGTCAAAACATCGTTAATAGAAGAAGAGTTATATCCTTTTTTAAATGATTGTCTGAAAAAAGGGTCATATCCCTTTCTTTTAATTAACTGTTCTTTAGTAGTTGTTCTCACCAAGGGACATATCCCATCTTGGCAACCTATATATCCATCATTGCAAAGTTCATATTGACAAATAATTCGTGCGACTAGCATACATGAGAATTCGTTGTTATACATCTGTTAGGAATATATAACCGTTCAAATTGGACATAATCATTTAGAAATGATTCAGTATGCAGTCTCCTAGATCAATCGGTCACATTTTTTTCTTTCTCTTGATCTCTAAACGTATAATTTATTATATTCACAATCATGATAAAACTTAAAATCATAATTGGTCGACCTGTGAATACGAACTCAGAATGTGACATCATCATTGAATTGATCTTCCTCTTTCCTTAAAAATCGTCATTTTTTTTCAATTCGCTTTTCTAGAAATGCTTCTTTAGACTGAATCGTTCGTGATCTTTGGTAACATTCTAAGATAGTAAACATTGAATAGAAATTTTGAGAATGTATAAGAGTCATGAGGGTACTTAAATGAGGGATACTTATCCTCAAGAGTCTCACACAACAATAAAAGTTGAGATCAAAACTTTTGCCAACTTTTTTGGTCGTTTTATGGATACGTAATATGAATTACGTATGACAGTATTCTCTCCTTTCCTATGGAGCATATGTCTAGACATTCAATATTGTACAGATGATAGTTTAGGCATATGTCTAACTTGAGTTCACAAATCTACTCTCATTTTATAGAATCTATCAGAACTCACATCTTAAATCAAAAACAGATAAATTAAAATAGTGGATTATTTTACTTTCGGACATAATAAACAGAAAGTCCTCATCTTAACACATAGTTAGGGCGACATCCATATTTTTGGCTTGAGCTCTCGATTATCACTTAGATAATATGCTTAAAATTGTCTCATCTAGATTTATTACCTAGTAAATGGAGGCAATTACATATGTGAGTGGGCTAATCTCTTATCTATTCAACATACTTGATCAAACATAACGCACTAAGCATTGAGATATGTAAATGTTAAATAAAACTCATAGGCAATAATAATGATAGAACATATCATCAATAGTGAACATTTAGGGAAAAAACAAGGTTAAGTATATCAACATTTACGCAGTCCTAGAAATTTTTTCAACATACTTTTTCAAACATAACGCACTAAGCATTGAGATATGTAAATGTTAAATAAAACTCATAGGCAATAATAATGATAGAACACATCATCAATAGTGAACATTTAGGGAAAAAACAAGGTTCAGTATATCAACATTTACGTAGTCCTGGAAATTTCACATGACCACAGAAAACATCTCTAGCGATCAACTTTGTCATAGGATCTCCTATCATTCTATGTGTAGATATGTATTTCAAGTTCACATTTTTTTCTTGCAACCATGTCTTTGACAAAGTTATACTTGGTATCTATGTGTTTGCTCTTGGCATGGAATTTCGGATCCTTGGTGTATGCTATTGTTGCTTGATCATCACAATTAACCAATAATGAATTTGCAACTTTATTAAAACCTAAATGATCTAGAAATCTCTTAAGCCAAACACCCTCTTATACAACTATTGATAATGCCACGAACTCGACTTCCATCGTGGACAAGGTTATACATGTTTGCTTCTTACTACTCCAAGATATAGCACCATTATTCAAAAAGTAATCAAATCTAGAGGTAGATTTCCTTTCATCTAAATCTCCTCCCCAATCAACATCGGAATAGCCTTCAAGCTGCAGACCCTTGCCTTGATAACTCAACATGTAATCAATAGTCCCCTTCAGATACCTCGGTATTCTTTTAACGGCTATCCAATGTGCTTAACCTGGATTGGTTTGGTATCTACTTACCATTCCAAATGCAAAACATATGTCAGGTCTTGTCACATTATAGCATACATGAGACCTCCAACAGCACTAGCATAAGGAACACATTGCATTTGTTCCTTATCTTGAGGAGTCTTAAGACACAGTCTGTGGCTCAATCCTTCACCTTTTGGGATAGAAGTATCTATAGGTTTACTATCTTGCATACAAAATCATTCAATGACTTTGTTTATATCCGTTTCTTGCAAAAGAGACAAGATCCTTCTTGAACGATCTATTGAAATCTTAACTCCAAGTATATATACAGCCGCACCCATGTCTTTCATCTCAAAGCTGGAAGATAACCAACTCTTAACATTATTAACGAACTCCATATTACTTCCGCCAATCAGTAAATCATCAACATATAGTGATATGATCACAAATTGTTCTTTGGATCTTTGATATATACGCAATGGTCCTCATCAATCATTGTAAAGTCGTATGCCATTATGGCATTGTGAAAACGTATATACCATTGTCTCGATGATTGCTTAAAGCCATATATTGATCTCAAAAGTCGACATACTTTTTGTTCTTGGCCTTCTGAAATGAAACCATCAGGTTGTTTCATATAAATTTCTTCTTCTAATTCTTCATTGAGAAAATCAGTCTTTACATCCATTTGATGTAGTTTAAGATCCATACTTTCCACTATTGCCAGAATTAGGCGAATTGAGGTAAATCTCACAACAGGAGAAAACGTTTCCTCATAATCAACTCCTTCTTGTTGATTATACCTTTTCGCCACAAGGTGAGCTTTATATCTTTCTATTGAACCATTAGCTTTATGCTTTATTTTGAGAACCCATTTGTTTCCAATGATTTTGTGTCCTTTTGGTCGATCAACCAGTTCCCAAACATGGTTTGACTCCATTTCCCTTGTCATTGCACAGATCCAGTTTTCTTTATTAGGGCAATGTAGAGCCTCGTATACATTCCTTGGCTTATCATCTTCTTCTTGAGCAACTATAAAAGTCTCCCTTTTGAATGTCAAAACGTCGACGGGGAACACTTTTATGATTCGTTCATCGTATTGGGGACTGAACCCTCAACATATCATCACTCCCACTAGGATTAGTCTCCCTTTCCTCTTGTTTGGACATTGGTTGGAATAGTGCCCCAAACCTTGGCATTTTTGGCATCTAACATCTCTAGCCTTGTATGGTTGAAGTTGACCCTCTTCTTTGTGTCCTTGAGGCCTCTTGTTCTATTGAAACTTTGGTTTGAAAACACCCACCTTTGCTGGAAATTTAGGAGCCATTTCAGCCTTTTTAGGCCAAGTATTTGCAGCCTTGGTTGATGAATTTCCATAG
>JAOXNR010053473.1:0-14185 GCA_028571225.1 Parsonsia alboflavescens
TTCCAGTAAATCCTGCAATTAACATTCCTACTACTTCTTCATCATTTTTAGCAGTATTGGCCATTCTAAAAGCCATAAGGCCATAGACATTTCTTGAACCAAATTTAGAATTTGATGTTTAGTCATTCCATCTAAATTCCATTCGTGCAAATCGTTACCAGCATATGATGATGATACATTCAAGTGTTTTTCTTCAAATTGTAGGTCAGGAAAAGAAGGTGTAGGATAATAATTTCTAGTTGTTGAGCCTACTCGAGGCTTCTTATCAGAATATCTTATTTTACTAATATTTTCTGGTTTAATTTCATTTTCTGAGTTAATTGTTTGGATTTTAGTTCCACTAATATGTCCTTTTGAATTCTTTTGTTCCTTATTAATTTTATCTAATCTAAAGTTAATTTCATTTAATAATTCAGCATCTTCTTTAGATAGTTTGAATTCATCCTTTTTAAAACTTGGATTAGTGTATTCTAATTCAGAAGGTCTAATAATAGGAATTTCATTTCTAGTTTTTGTGGATTTCAATTTTAATTCCTATCGAGATTTATTGTTACTTATATTAATTATTTCATCCGCAACTTTTACTAGTAATTGGTTGGTATAATTATTCTGTTGAATGACTTTATTAATATCTTTTACCTTAGCTTCCAAATTGTCTATTTTTCCTTCTATCTTAAAAGGAGAGGCTTTTAAGACTGCAGTATTATGGCTAATGTTTATTTCTTCTGGAGGAGGCATAACTAATTCAATTACTTCTCCATTTGTGGTATACCATTTTTGTGCTATTACATTTACTGATTTAGGCAATTGAAGATTATTAGAAATATTTAACCAATTAAAGAAATCAGGATGTCGTCTAATTTTTTGCATAGCTTTATAATACTGAGTTCTTAATTCTGTTATTTGATCTTCAGGTACAGTAGCAAAAAACCATTTCTATTAATCTTATTTTTAGGATCTTCAAATAATTTTGTAAGTAGTTTCTTATCTAATTCAAATTCTGGTTCTTCAGATTTGATTACAAGTAACCTACCATCTACCATTTCTGATAACGCAGGACTTCTTGAATTTTGACTAATTGTGTCTTCATAATTTGGTTCAGGAATTTCTTTGCTAAAATCAATACTTGAAAATCTATTAGATTTAATACTTTCGGATTTTTCTAATTTATAGCTAGTGGATGCTCCTGAGAAAGAATTTCTATGTTTGATCAAATTAGTAGGTTTTTTAAATTCTAATTGAAGACTACCATCTGGTGTTTCAATTATCTTACTTAATATTTTGGATTCTACCTGTTTTCTTTCATATAATCTTTCGAAATTCCATTTATGATAATTATTTTCCAAAACATCGTTCCATTTAAGAGTTCTGGGTACAAAACTACTTGATCTGGAAAAATTTGTTTCTAATAATAAAGTTTCATTTGGATTTGAGTTCTAGATTACTTCTGGGTTTACAGTTGTTTTCAATAGTTTATAATAAATTCTATAAACTAAAACTAGTCCTCTAGTTCCAATTTCTACATTATAATTTTTAATCTGCAAATTTAATGTTGATGCTTTCAAAAAGTGAGGATCATGCAAATCTAATGAACAATTAGGGTAACTGTTCATGTAAACATGACCATTACCTACATCTGATTCTAATACAGCAATTATACTCCGATCGAAGTCTAACCATCGAGCATCCCTAAGAATTAGGCATACTGGTTGACTACGACCTACAAGTGTAAACAAAGGTTTCACTGCAACTTGAACTAATCCAATATGACAATATTTAAATTTTTTCTGTTTATGCAAATTTGTTACATGTTGGTTCATTAGCTGAACAGTTCCAAATTCTCTATCTATTGATATTGTATTTTCTGTCGTTTTGATTATGTAATCCTGGGTAAAGTCAAATATACCTCTATGATAAATTTTACTGATCTTTTCTGTTGGAATGTTCCAACCTGCAAGTTTTTTCTCTATGTCATTTAAGGAAATACTAATTTCTTGATCATTAAGGGTTTCACTATCCAACGCAGACAGATTTATACTAGAGCCTGACATGATTCAAACCTTAGGAAGTAAATTCTTTCTATCCAGTAGCTATATCAATCGATAATCAACAAGTATCTCTTCCTATCTTAAACCTTAAGATTGCTATCATACACCTCCTATGGGAATTAGGACTCACCTAAGCCTGGACTCTCCAGGTATGCTGCCTGCTTTCTCAGGGGTTTCCTCGAGTGGTCAGGCCCTAACAAATGCCTTTCTCCTGCGGCTTAACAAACGGGCTAATCCAACCGTCTTACAGTACTTTCTTCTTGATACTAAACCTGAGCATAGCTAGATCTGAGCACTAAGTTCTGATCATCCCAATCAATGGTAAGGTATGATAGTTAATCAAAAGGGTTAAGAAAGAAAGAGAGATTTGAAGATTATCTCATGATTTCGCTAAAGGAAGAAAGAATAAAAGCGTTTAAGCTTTCATCCTTTAGGCTTTGAAATCACAAGTACTTGACTCTGATAACATGGGGAGCGGAGGTGGATAGTTTTCGCAAAACGTATGATTTTTGAAATCATTGTGAAAATAAAATTTTAAGAGTAAAATACTTACTCAAAAATTTCAGAGTAATCTTCAAATAACTTCAAATATTATTGAATTTCAAATGAGAGAATACAAGAGTGTTACAGAGGGATTTTCTTAGGCAATTGAGTGGAGGGAAATTGGGCGTGCCCTCCGATTTGCAAATGAGAGCTACTTATAAGAGTTTACAAATGCTTTTTTGGACGTCAAATTTTTCTTTTAGGTCCGAAATAAAAATCTTGTCAACTAAAGTGATACAAATAATTCCCATTTAATAAAGAGATTACTTTAAGTAGAGTCCACATTTGAATGTTTACTAGTCCGAACAAAAGTCCTTTGCAAATGGATCTGCAAGTGGTTATCCAGTTGTCTGGGACCCAATTGGTGTTCACTTATTTGTGGTTGGCAAATGAGTACAAATGATTCTAGTTGTCTGGGCCCAGCTAGGTGATGATGCTTGCTAATGATGTCAAGTCATGTCTGCCACATTCCTCTAATTATCCGGGTTCATTTCTTCCTTCAAATGATCTTGTTCTCCATCCATTTTGTCGCCTTGTACTCTGGTATGAGCGATTGCAGATACTGATGAAAGGTAATCCATAATCATGGGATCCTCCATCAGAACATCAAAGAATGGAATTGTCAAACGTCTGAACCAAGGATGTAGACCTTGACATTCCGATCATAATATACCAAATTGTCTTGCCATACATCAGATTGATGATTTACCGTGGTAGCACAATAAAATTCAAGTTGCTCTCCAATTGAATGAACAGATTCGGGTAACAAATACATTGATTCAAAATCATGGTTGAAAAGAGGTTTCATGTAGCGACTATGATCAATTACAAATGTTGTCTTCGCATCTTCTGGATGGGATGGGAAGAAGCCAGGGATAACAGATAAGATTTTAATGTTAACATAGCCAAATGTATCCCATTTTCTGAGCATTCCCTGATGGATTACCCATCAATAGCTCGGTGTCCAGTAATTTTTTCAAATTTTTGTTTTGGAACGGTGATACGAGAGATATAGCCAAATGCTAGAAGTTTGGAGATAAAGAGTTCTATTCCATCAAAGGTTTGGGTGTGCCAATATTTCAGGTTGATGCAAAGGGTGATAATAGAGTACCCTGTGACTCTAGAATCAGGTTCTCCTATATATGTGACACGAAAAGTGGCTCCCTGAATAGGATTATCAAGTAGAGGTGCAAATTCTCAAAAAAGCTTTTGAATTGTTATTTGTCCATCTACTTTAGTTTTGAGCAAGAAGGAGTAAATGACTTCTTTTACTTCATGCAATTTTTCAGGAAATTTTCGCCGTTCTTTTTTATTTTTCTCTTCTTCTTCACGAACAAATTTGGCAATTTCTTTTTTGTCTAACTCTGTTTTCTCTTTTTGATCTAATGAAGAGGAGAGGAATACAAGATGACCTGCTAATGCTTTTAGAACATCAGCAAAACGAGGACTATGTTTTGGATTCCAAAGGTTATCAATTAGACATTGGTGGGTAGGACAGAGTTCAAATCCTGTTTTGAAAGATAGGTTAGAGGATGAAGGATATTTGGGTAGCTTATAGGGACCAAGAGTAATTTCTGCTTGCTGTTGTGCCATTCCTGCAAATAAAAGATTGTTAGCAAAATGCCTACCAGTCCACTGATTACAAGTCTAAGTGTTGGCTCCATTAATGAAGAGGTACCAACTTCAGGTTTGAATCCTGCAAATGTCCTAGTAATATCTACATTACAAGTCTACTTTTACAAGTCTACTATCAATCACTAAATTTTACCGATAATAAAAAATTATCATGTTACATCATATTATTAATAAAAATTTATTATCTACGGTAAATATAAATTTTATAATTTGTTTTTTCTGATTTAATTTCTATTCAATTATAATTTAATTATAGTTGTATCATTAAAACATGAATTAATAAAATTTTCAATTTGATATTAAGTCTGGTTGTAAAAACATTGATTTAAACTATTTCATGACTGAAAGAATGATTAGATAAGTACAAAAAAATGGAAAAAGAAGTAAGTTTATTGTGTAAAAAGCTTATGTGAATAATTTAAGATATATTAATGGTTCAAGGATTAAAATAAATGTTCAAGGGCTTAATAGGATGATTTCGACAAGTCAATGGGTATAATAGGGCTAAATAAAAGCTTGGGGTCTCAATAGGGTAATTGTTATAAGTTGAGAGGTTTAATAATACATTAAACCTGTTTTTATTTCTATCTTAAATCATTCGAAATCTATTATATATATTAAAGGCAAAAATCTCAAATTAAATAGATTTCATGAATTTTGAAATCACACATTCTTCTTAACTACTTAATTTTATGGAAAATTGTAGACACATTCTTCATAAATTATTAAAATATTTTAAAACTTCAAAGAAAATGAAAAGTTTTTATTTATATTCAATTAACATAATCCTTTCTCTTTTCAAATGAATGAAAAGTCATGAATTTTGAGTTGCTTAGGTGAAAAAGTTAAGAGTTTTTTTTTTAATTTTTTTTTTTATAAACCTTGAATAAAGACATGTCAATTAGAAATAATTATTTTTGGTGACCTATGAAATTAACAATTGTTTAGAAGAGTGATATATTTTATCTAAGTGTTGGTGGGTTCAATCAAGTGTTCTTGCAACGAAGAGGGAAGTTCTTGTGTAGCTAGTTGGTAGTGTTCTGGGGACATGGATGCATGACTAGCTTTATGAGGAGTAATGTAACCTTGTTTAATGTATGGAAGGTGAACAAAAAATTCGGGATTCATCCCAAGTGGGTGGTTACATTTCTGGAGGAACTGAGAGTGGATATCACACAAGAGATTTGGACAAAGTTTTCTCTTAAATGGGAGACTTGATCAGAGAAACTGAAAAGATTTTTGGCTAGGAAATTCTAGGGTATGACTCGTCTTTTGTGGGTCAATCCTTGAGGAATGAACTAGAGATTGGAAATCTTATGTAGAATGTCAAAGCCAATAATCAAATCTTTATAAGGTGGAGTGGAACCTAGAATTTGATGTGTAATAGTGAGATTTGGAAATAGCTGAATGTGAATTGGTTTACTAATGAGAGAGATGACAAAATCTTCACCATTAGCAGCACAGAAAACTTGAGTACAGGGTTCCCAAAACTCATGGGGTAAAATATCTGGATTCATGACAGAGGAGGCTGCACTAGTATCTAACAGAGTAGATACTAGAATAGGTGGATGATGGAAATCTGGGAGTATGGAAATCTGGGAGTATGGAAATACGGACTAGAGGATATGGTCGGGGTTTAGGAGATAGAATATCTGAGGTTCCAGAGAAAGCATGGAATGGTTGTATACTTTCATCTATATTAGAAACAGAATCTGTATCAAAGGACTCAGAATCATCAATGATAGGACATGCAATTGCCAAGATAGATGAGGCAAATGGTGCAGGGTCTAGATCAAAAAGGGATTCAAGGTTATCAAATTCTACAATGGATATATGAGGAGATAACTGGTTCATGAGCTTAAACCTTTTCTTTTCTTTGGGACATTGGCTTGCATAGTGCCCGCTTTTTCCACAGTTGTAGCATTTGTTAGATTTTGGAAAAGAAGTCTAAGTTTTCCTTTTCAGGAATAGCCATTTTGTGCACCGTTTCTTCTTAAATCGTCCTTTAAACTTAGAAGATGGAAATCGTTTAAAGGAGGACTTTCTATGCTGTCTCTGGATTTCACAATCACACACATCTAGCCATGCATGTTGTTGTAGATCAGTGGTCAACCAAGCATAGAGAGACTGGACACGTTCATGCCATTTAGATGGTGGGAGATCATCCAAGGTAAATCTGGTGGATACATACTTTACACGGGATTGTGGATGAGGTCTTCTTGTGTTGGAGCTTTCAAGAATGTCAAAATCTTCAAGATCTTCTTCTGGGATCTGAACATTAGGGTCAGGAGCCATCATAAGGAGGTCAAATTCTTTGAAAGGATCAAAGTGAGCGTCACTGTGACGGGAACTTGTATCAGACACATCTGAACACATGGGTATGGGTGTTGGTGTGGGAGATGAGTGTAGTGCCATTAGAAAAGAAGAAATGGGATTAGGAGTATCATCAATGGTAAATAGTGTAGGTTTTGATGATGCAGCAACAGTGGGATCATTAGGTGGGGGTGTAACTTTGGTTTCTGTTTTAGGAGGATTTGGTGAAGCTGTCTGGGAAGGAACTTGAGTATGTGTTGGCATATGGATAGTAGTCGTGGTGACATTAGGTGGATTAGGAACAGATGTGGTGACTTTAGGCGTTTAGGCTGTCCATCCCATAAGGAAAGTGTCTGGGAATAGGTGAAGGTAGAGGAGGGGAAAGGTAAGTCTACAGGTTTTGGAGGAAGTTGGGGTAAATAGGTTGGGAATTGAGACTATATTGGATCAGACTGGCTGGATAAGGCTGTCTACTGTGCTTCAAGGCTGAAAAGTTACTTTTCAAGGAACTCTTTTTCAGATTACATTTTTGCCATCTTTGGGGACCATTCTGTGGTGTACTGGACAAGGAAATTCAATTGTTGATGAATTTTTGCGAACTTCTCGAATCAAAAGTACAAGCTTTTGTACTTAGGTAGAATGCTTTGAGAGCTATGTGCTGACATGTTGTTGAGTTTGTAGGTTCTGGTTAAGGACTTGATTCTGTACCACAACATTGTCATTCTACCAGTTAATAGCTGCTTCGACGGCTGATAATTGTTTTTGTTGTCCTTGTGCATCAAGAGCTGTCGGATTCTTAATTTTCCAGGAATGAAGACTATTGCTCTTGTCATATGTGGTCAATGGAGGAAATTAGGCTTCATAGGATGAAGAAGTTGAGGGATGATCATCAGACAGGGAGGAAGAGATTCATATCATCTGGCTTTCATCTTGGAGGAGAAGGTAGAATGAGGGGAGACTGTGTCCTTCGAGGATAACAAACGAGATAGTCAAACTTGCCACTTGGTTCTCCAAGTAAGCCAATTTCTGGATCTCCTGCATCATATTGATCATGAAGAAGCTGTTGTGATGTCTGTTGCTTTGGTGAAGAAAGAGGTATTGCTTTTGGGGACAGGCAAATTGGACAGGAAGAGACGTCATACCAAATATAACCATCTAGGGCCTTGCCTTCAAAGATTGGCTTACCCTAATAAGTCGAAGCAATTATAGGAACCTTGAACTTATCAGACTGGGTTTGAGCTTCCATCATGGAAAGTTCAGTGGGAAAGATTGTTGCAGACTCTGATTTGGTGGGAAAGATAATTTTTATAGTGCCATCAGGTTGTTCTTGCATTTCAGGATTGGACATCTGAAGAGGAGTTACAAGCTTGGTGAGTGAAAATTGTTTTTCATAGCTAGTAACCCAAGAACTCTTGATGAGTTGTTGTAACTGTTCTCTAGGGATTTGACGAGTTCTAAATGTACAATGGGGTGTTTTTAGGGTATCCATAGTGAGGAACAAAGACTCGCCATTCTGAAGATGAGAAGGAAGTGGTAAGTCAATAAAATGGTTCTGAATACGGTATGCCATCTAGTGATGTAAAGTGGCCATCAAAGTGTTCTCAATTTCGGGACCAGTAATTTGGATTTGGATTTTAAAAGTATCCTGTAAGGAAGGATCTTCCAAACACATGGTGAAATTGGGAAATAAAGTAACAAAGATTGTGCTAGCATTAAGTGTCGTTTGAATAGTGCCAATGACAGCATCCTCATATTTTTTGAACCTTGCATCAAGCAGAGCTACCCAAGACACCATCGGTTGGCCTTTTCTGGTATGGAGTGTAAGAGCTAGTTTAATTGCCCCAAAATGAATATGGGTGAAATCCTCTACTCGCCAATGCTCAGGAAATTTTCAGGGAATCTGAGAGTAACATATTGCCCAGCAGTGGTGGCAAAAAGATGATGGGAGGAAAAGAAAGATGCTTGTACAAAATCTTGGGTTTGTATAGGTTGAGAGCGACCAAGGATTTGCTTACGACGATGACCAAAGGGATTTTTGGTTTTTTGATAAACTGTGTAGGGATTTACTAAAGGATAACGAGACACGGGATACTTACTATCATCTGGAAGATAATCGACTTCAAAAACATGAGGAACCTTAGGAACTAGACTCTTAGGAAGTGGCAGAGACATAATAGAAGATGAGTTGGATGTTATTTCAGAAGATGTCATTCGAAATAGAAGTTGCAGAAAACAAGTAATCTCACTCCGATGTTCGCAAAACAACACCTCTCCTAGGCCCAAAGAGCAAACTGGTGGATCTTTTGAAATCCATTTTCCAAAAAATCTTTTTTCAAAAAGACTTCCAAAGCTAGTGTTTCGGAAGAGTACAATTGAGTTTTCTGATTACTCAATTGTGAAGGATCCATATTAATGGCAATCACAGAGTAAGAGCATACTAATCACAGTCGTTGCTCTTACTCTATGATGCCATTAATACGGATCCTTCACAATAGAGTAATCAGAAAATGTAGTTGTACTCTTACGAAACACTAGCTTTGAAAGTCTTTTTGTGAAAAGATTTTATGGAAAAAACGGTTTTCAAAAGATCCACTAGTTTGTTGCTTTGGAATAGGAGACGCATTGTTTTGCGAACATCGGAGTGAGATTACTTGTTTTCTGCAACTTCTATTTCAAATGACATCTTCTGAAACATCATCCAGCTCATCTTGTATTATGTCTCTGCCACTTAGTAAGAATCTAGCCCCTAAGGTTCCTAATGTACATGAAGTCGATTATCTTCCAGATGATAGTAAGTATTCTGTGTCTCGTTATCCTTTGGTAAATCCCTACACAGTTTATCAAAAAACCAAAAATCCCTTTGGTCCTCGTCTTAAGCAAATCCTTGGTCGCTCCACGCTTGTACAAACCCGAGATTTTGTACATGCATCTTTCTTTTCCTCCCATCATCTTTCTGCCACCACTGCTGAGCAATATGTTACTCTTAGATTCCCTAAAAATTTCCCTGAGTGTTGGAGCGCAGAGGGTTTCACTCATATTCATTTTGGAGCGATTAAACTAGCACTTACACTTGATACCAGAAAAGGCCGATCGATGGTGTCTCGGTTAGCTTTGCCTGATGCAAGGTTCAAAAAATATGAAGATGCTGTCTTTGGCACTGTTCAGACGACTCTTAATGCTGGCACAATCTTTGTTACGTTATTTCCCAATTTCACCATGTGTTTGGAAGATCCTTCTTTACAGGATACTCTTAAAGTCCAGATCCAAATTACTGGTCTCGAAATTGAGAACACTTTGATGGCCACTTCACATCACCAGATGGCATACCATATTCAAAACCATTCGATTGACTCATCACATCCATTTCATCTTCAGAATGATGAGTTTTTGTTCCTCACTGTGTATACCCCAGAAACACCCCATTATATATTTATCCCTCGTCAGATCCTTGGAGAACAGTTACAACAACTCATCCCGAGTTCTTGGGTTACCAACTATGAAAAACAGGTTTCACTCACCAAGCTTGTAACTCCTCTTCAGATGTCCAATCCTGAAATGCAAGAACAACCTGATGGCACAGTAAAAATTATCTTTCCCACCAAATCAGAGTCTACAAGAATCTTTCCCACTGAACTTTCCATGATAGAAGCTCAAACCCAATCTGATAAGTTCAAGCCACCGATCATTGCTTGGACCTTGGATGTAAAACCAATCTTTGAAGGTAAGGCCCCAGGAGGTCATATTTGGTATGACGTCTGTTCCTGTCCAACTTGCTTGTCCCCAGAAGCGATACCTCGTTCTTCACCAAAGCAACAGACATCACAGCAGCTTCTTCGTGATCAATACGATGCAAGAGATCAAGAAATTGGCTTACTTGGAGAACCAAGTGGCAAGTTTGACTATCTTGTTCGTTATCCTCGAAGGACACAGTCTTCTCTCATTCCATCTTCTCCTCCAGGATGGAAGCCAGATGATACACCTTGGTCGGACATAGATGAATCTCTTCCTCCCTGTCTGATGATACATCCCTCAACTTCATCATGATGCGGAATTTCCTCCATTGACCATATATGAGAAGAGCAGTAGTCTTCATTCTTGGAAAATTAAGAATCCGACTGCTCTTGATGCACAAGGACAACAAAAACAGTTATCAGCAGCTGAAGTAGCTATTAACTGGCAAAATGAAGTTCTTAACCAGATCCTAAAAACTCAGCAACATGTCAACACATAACTCTTAGAGCATTCTACGCAAGTACAAAAACTTGTACTTTTGATTCGAGAAGTTCGGAGCAAAATTGACAACATTCATCAACAATTGAATTTCCTTGTCCAGTACACCACAGAATGGTCCCTAAAGATGGCAAAGATGCAATATGAATAAAGGGTTCTTTCAACTGCTACTTTCCAGCCCTAAAGCACAGTATACAGCCTTATGCAACCAGTCAGATCCAATACAGTCCCAATTCCCAACCTATTTTCCCCAACTTCCTCCAAAAATTATAGACTTACCTTTCCCCTCCTCTACCTCCACCTATTCCCTGACACTTTCCTTATGGGATAGACAGCCTCAACAGCCTAAAGTCACCACATCTGTTCCTAATCCACCCTATGTCACCACGACTACTGTCTATATGCCAACACCTACTCAAGTTCTTTCCCTGACAGCTTCACCTAATCCTCTTAAAATAGAAACCAAAGTTACACCCCAACCTGATGATCGCACTGTTGGTGCATCCTCAAAACCTACACTGTTTACCATTGAATATACTTCTAATCCCATTTCTTCTTTTCTAATCCTCAAAACCTACACTCACCTCCCACACCAAAACCCATACCCATTTGTTCATATGTGTCTGATACGAGTTCCCGTCATAGTGATGCTCTCTTTGATCTTTTCAAAGAATTTGACCTCCTTATGATGGCTCTTGACCTTGATGTTCAGATCCCAGAAGAAGATCTTGAAGATTTTCATATTCCTGAAAGCTCCAACACAAGAAGACCTTGTCCACAATGCCAAGCATTTGTTAATTCAGTTCCTGAAGAATTACCTGATGAAACTATGCGGCAAGTTCGTGCAACTGGTGCACAATGGGAAAGCATTGCTTTTGGTTGGATATGGGTACTAATGCAGCAAGCTTTGGAAAAACATTGTGCTTAGCTTCGTTTTTGGAAGAAATTTCACAAATAGTCATCCCGACTCTCAGTAGCCTGTTCTGAAAAGCATTTGAAGATCAAGTATCATGACCATGATGTGTGTGATTGCAAAATTAAAAGAAAGCACAGAAAGTCCTTCTTTAACCGATTTCCATCCCCTAAGTTTAAAGGACAATTTAAGAAGAAACAGCTCACAAAATGGCGATTCCTGAAAAGGAAAACTGAGGCTTCTTCTCCAATTTCTGGCAAATGCTACAATTGTGGAAAAGGAGGGCATTATGTAAGCCAATGTTCGAAAGAAAAGAAAAGGTTTAAGCTCATGAACCAGTTATCTCCTCATATATCCCCTGCAGAATTTGATAACCTTGAATCCTTTTTTGATCTAGACCCTGCACCATCTGCCTCATCTATCTTCGCAATTGCATATCCTGTCACTGATGATTCTGAGTCCTCTGATACAGATGAAACTATACAACCATTCCATGCTTTCTCTGGATCCTCAGATATTCTATCTCTTAAACCCCCACCATATCCTCTAGTTCGTATCTCTGTACTACCAGATTTCCATCATCCACCTATTCTAGTTTCTGCTCTGTTAGATATTGGTGCAGCCTCCTCTATCATGAATACAGATATTTTACCCCCTGATATTCCCTCCAAGTTTTCCAAAATCTCCCTCATTAGAACTACCCACTTTGGATGAATCCCGAATTTCTTGTTCACCTTCCATACATTACCCAAGGTTTCATTACTTCACATAAAGCTAGTCATTCAGGCATATCCCCAGAACACTACCAGCTAGCTACACAAGAACTTTCCTCTTTGTTGCATGAACACTTGATTGAACCCACAAACTCCGAATGGGCATCTCAAGCCTTTTATGTCAATAAAAGAGCTAAACAAGTTCGTGGTAAGTTGAGATTGGTGATCAATTACCAAGAGCTCAATAAGTGTCTTGTAGGTAATAAATTTCCATTGCCAAAAACACCTACCCTTTTTCAATATCTTTCTCAAGCCAAAATCTTTTCAAAATTTTGATTTAAAATGTGGTATTTGGAAACTTGGCATACATCCTAATGATAGATTTAAAACTGCTTTTTGCATCCCGAATTTTCATTATCAATGGACTGTTATGCCTTTTGGATTAAAGATTGCTTCTTCTTTGTTTGAAAAGATAATGTGCAAAATCTTTGATCCTCTTTTACCCAATGTTTTGATCTATATTGATGATATCTTATTGTTTTCTGAGACAAATGAACAACCTGTTGAGTTACTTCTTAGTTTTCATGCTTTGGTTGAAAATTTTGGAATCATGCTTTTTGAGAAAAAGATGCAGCTATCTACATCCAACATTAAGTTTCTCGGCATGCAAATTTTTGATGAAATGTTCCAGCCACAACCTCATTTTGCTACAAAACTCTAGGAGTTTCCAAACAAAATTCTTGACAAACATCAACTCCAACAGTTTCTTGGCATTGTGAATTATATCTTTCAATTCATTCCCCAGATTGCTCACTACAGATCTCTCCTTAGTAAAAGACTTTGAAAGAATCCACCTCCATGGACTGATGATTTTACCTGTGCTGTATAGCACCTCAAAGATGTTCCACCTTAGTTCCTCCTTTGCAGATTCCTTCCTCTGGCAAGTGTATTCTTCAAACAGACGGTTCAGGTTTCTATTGCGGAGCAGTCTTGTTAGAAGAAAATGAAAAAGGTCAGTGTCAAATATGTGGATATCACAGTGGAGAATTTTCCCCAACCGAACAACACTATCATGGCACTTTCAAAGAAATTCTTGTTGTCAAATGTGTATTCAAAAATTTGAATTGTTTCTGATAAATCACAGGTTTCACATTGAACTTGAAATGTCTTCCTTTCCAATGATTCTCGAGTTCAAACAGAAATTGGTTCCTCATGGTCAGTTACTTCGTTGGCAAAAATGGTTTTCAAAGTATACTTTTTCTGTTGCTCACATCTGTGGTAAAGACAATATCTAAGCTAATTTCTTGAGCAACCTCGCATGTTCCAGAAACCTACACCTCAAAAATCACGCTCCCCAGCACAACCTATTCCTTGTTTAGCACCATTTTATGTTTCCCATCTTCCGCCTGAAGTTCAAGAAACAATCCTTGATTTGGTCCTCCCACAAATAAGTCTTTTGAATTCCTCCTTGCTTCATAAACTACTCCTGCACAACTATGGTCCAAAAGTTTTTCGTGGCATTAAATGTGATCCCACACACCCTTATTTTAACATATTTCATATTTGCAATTTATAGGCTTTACCTAAGATTGCCTTATGTTATTTCTGGTATTTGCTTGAATCCTATTGTGTTTGTTTTTGTTTTAATACCAATAAATTGTATTCCCACCTATGGGCATGTGACAATGCTAAAGATCTGCCTAAGGATAGTCTTTACTGTTGGGATTTATGCCCAAAAAGGCTATCATTTTCTGAGAAAAAGTGTAAAAGACTATAATCTTAATAAGTAA
>JAOXNR010053474.1:0-14184 GCA_028571225.1 Parsonsia alboflavescens
ACGGCACTTGGGATTCTCTCCTTCCCAAGATTGAGTTTGAATTTAATTGTTCAGTTAACAGATCTACTCAATACTCTAATTTTCAGATTGTGTATGGCAGGAATCCCAGGAGTCCGATCGACCTAGCACTTCCGGCTGATGGGACGGTGTTTAAGAATGTGGAGGAGCGCATTGTGGATTTGTACGTCGTCCATGCTGCGGTGAAGTCCAACTTGGAGCAAAATTATGAGCGTTACAAAGAAGAGGTAGACCAGGCTCGACGGGATGTTCAATTTGAGGTGGGGGATCTCATGTGGGTTACATTGACCAAGGACAGATTTCCGTTGGGTACCTATCACAAACTTAAAGACCAGAAGATCGGTCCGTGTTAAGTTTTGGAGAAGCTGGGAACCAACGCTTATCGGCTTGAGCTTTTGGATGATCTCTGCATTTCTAATGTTTTCAACGTCCAACATCTATCTCGTTTTCTTGGGGACAATCCGAGTTTGAGGACAAACTCTTTTGAAGAGGGGGAGCCTGACTCAGAGCTGGCCCACGAAGATATTCAGGAGGGCCCACGCAGGTCCAAGAGGCTGCAGGAGAAGTTTCAAGGCAATCGGAGTTGATCGGAAAAGTTTTTGGGGTCGAATCGTAAAAACTGAAAAGTTGTGGGAGAGTCAGAATGGGCTCAAATTTCACGGGTTGATCCAGGACGGTCCAGCAAGCAATACTCATATCAATGCCATGACCTGGGCCTTTTTTTGGCCATCCGGGGTCATCTGGATGGACTTTTGGGCCTTTTCCCACCATAGTTTCCATTTTGCGTTAGTGGCCCTCCTTTACTAGCGTCTCAATTTCTCATTTGAGGTCGAAGCAGTCCTCTGTGAGATGTCCATGGTCTTTGTGGTAGTGGCACAATTTTTCCTGGTCTCTCTTGGCTAGAGGAGTTTTGAGAGGTCTCAAAGGCTTCAAAAAACCCTTCTTTTCCATGACCACCAGTATTTCTGCTCGCGAGGTCGTTAGGGGAGTTTTTACTAGGTCTAGAAAGGTCTTCCTCTCCTTGTCTGAGGATCCTCCTTTCGAATAAGGATCCTTCCTGTGTCTTTTTGATGGCTGCAAGCTTTTGGACACCCTTCGTTCTCATTCTCAATTGTCGAGGCAAAACCAGGAATCTTTTACTGGACTGCCTTTTCTTTAGCCTTTATTAACACCTCGAGGAGTGTCTGTAGCTCCTTATTGGTCTTTACTGGTTTTTCTACCAGCCTGAGAGCTACATACCCCCATTGGAGTCCTTGCTTGAAGATAGATGTAGATTGCATAGTTCTTTTGCTCAATTTTATTCGCCTTGTCGTTAAAGCAAATATAGGTACTCCCAGTGGTTTCATCAAACTTTTGCTTGATATTAAACAGATCGTTGATGTCCTTTTTGTACCTTTTTCTACTTTGACTATTCTTCAGAAATAGCTTCTTCAGTCGAGTCTAGCTCGAGATACTTGCCTCGGAATTCCGTTGAAACAGGATTGTGCTTTCTTGCTCAATGTGGATCGGAAAGCTCGACACTTGACATGATCAGGATACTCAAAACATTTCCATGTAAGAATTGTATTCATCTATGTGCTGTAGCGGTTCCCTTGTGGCTTCATATTTCTCCTCCATTTGTAGGGCTTTGAATCCTGATGGCATCCGAGTAGTCCTGATGCTATGGACAAATGGCAAAGGCTTCGATAGGTCCACGCTGCTATTTATCTCTTGATTTCCATTTTTCTCCTGATTGGTCGAGAGTCAATTTTCTCAATGGATTCAGGGCTACCCCTCGAGCGTCGCTGCCTGTCCCTTCGATCATGCTTCATCGAAGGGGTATCCTTCCCCCAAGAGGAGTTCTTAGCGAGTTCTCCTACTTATCAGGATTGGTTTCTTGATGTTGAGCCTGTTTCTCAAGTCATAACACTTTCCATTGTTCAGAGTTTTTCTTAGGTCAGCCAACTATGGGACTTGCCCACACTATGATCTTTCCTATGCTCAACCCATTTACCGACCTTCCTTATTAGGTCGGAGGTCGTTCCTTGCTTCTGAAGGTAGGGGCTAATCAAGCTGTGTCTAGCCCCTTTGTTCTCGAGGTGATTGTATCTCTCTCAGTGATTGGACAGGAGTATGCCTTGTTGACATGTAATCTCTTTTGCCTAAGATTCCTTCTCGGGCAGCCACCATGCATTCTAAAATGTCGGCTAGAACGGACACCCGGCTCCCCCCGAATTTCTGTGGTCTGGGCTTATGTCATTGTTAGTCTGCTCTCCCTTTTCATGCTCAAGTGGAGTGTCCACCAGGACCTTTTGGGATGGCCCAGACTACAACGGTCTAGGCTGTTCTTATTGATCAATAGGCCCTGGATTATTATTGATCAATAGGTCTTCTGGGACTACTTCTCCAGTGAACAGTTGCGTTTTACCATGGCATGGTGGCTGAACTCTCGTTGGTTGTGATCGAGTAAGCTAGGCTTTAGAATGTTGTTCCCATAGACGGTGCCAGAAGTGATGGAGCTCGGAAGTAGCCTACGGGTCACCCCAAACTGTGATGATGTCCGTAATAGCAACTTGAGAAGAAAAGGATTCGGTCATCGGAGTGCACTATCACCCGAGGAATAGCTCTGATGCCTATGTCAGTATTCTGAGAGAGTAATCTTGAGTAAATTATCTCAATCTCTTGTGTCTTGTACTGTGTGTGTTTCGATAATATATCGAATAATGAGTTACCTCTTTGATCAGGGCTCTTCAATTACTTAATAGTAGGCAATTAGGATAATTGTGAGGTCGTATCACATCCAGCCAATTGCTCCTAGAATAGTGGAGTTTCTCTAAGTTGGGATACCTTGCCATTCACTTCTCTGGTGGAGAGCTACAAGCTCGTTAACGACCTTCAAACCAATTTCACGACCTGCTCGTGGATGTCGAAGGTCTTGACTAGCCCTTCTAGGAGGTCGCGACAAGTGATTAGAGGTTCATAGAGTGTGTTAGGAGTTGTGCACATTTGGTCGTGGCATGGAAGATGTATGAGTTGGATTGGAGCTTACTAGGTTGAAGGTTGTGGTTCGGTGAGACCTCTCCTGAGCTCATTTTGGAGGTCGGTAACCTAGGAGGTCGATGATGGGAGGTCACTGACCACCTAACCTCGGGACTCGTGAGTTTGACTTTCAGGTATTAGGGTTGGGGCTTGAGCCCATTTAGATTGGTTTATTCGGGTCATGCCCGTTTGTCCCATCAGCTTAAATAAGGATATTTGAAAAAATTCACCAAAAGACTTCCAAAACTTTGACATAAGATAAATAACTTGGTATGAATGGACTATTAATCATGATTAGGAAGCAAAGCATGTTTTCATGCTATACAATGAAAATGAACTCTAGTTATGTTTACATCATTTGTTGGTAAAGGTCGTGTGGTGTGGGATAGGGAATGCCTATCCATCAAGTTAACTTACACAGCTCATGTAGCTACACTGGTAATGGTAGGTGATGGGAAAATGGGTTTGACTCAAATAAATCCGACCCAAATAATCTCAAATATAGACTCAAATGTAATGGATCAGATCCAATATTTCTATAAGTGGGTCAACGATCTCTTGGGTCATTAACCTCCTAGGTCACCGACATTTTAAGAGCTTGGCAAAGGTCTCACTGGATCCCAACCTTCGAACCAGTGAGCTCCAATCCATCTCGAACACCTTCTATGCCACGATTAAACATTTATGTTGTTTAACATATGTTATAAACCTTAAAATTACTCATTTTGACCTCTACGAAGCTTGCCGAGACCTTCGAGGCTCATTGGAAGGTCGCGAAGCTGATTCAAAGCTCATTAAAGAGCTCATAGCCCTCATATCAGAGATGTGCATAGCGGGGTACCTAATATTATGGAACTCCATGATTTTAGGAGCAATTGGCGGTATGCATCTCACAATTATCCTAAATGAATATTTTCTCATGATTGAGATTCACTCCAATAAGGTAACTAAACCTAAATGGTAGCTTCTTATTTGATATACATATGGAATAGCACATAGACGACACTAGTTCAAATCACTCAATTTTATTCTGAACTAATATTGACTTATTCATTGGAGTTTTCCTCAGGGCAACTTTAACTTCTTTCAGTTGTGATTATAGGTGCCATCAAGGTTCTAGGTGACCTGGAGTTCGTTTTTGAGCTCCCTCACTTCTGGCACTGTTTGTGGGAATAACACTTTGGTCAAAGGTTTTCTTCCAAACACAAAAGAAAAAGAAAAAAAAAAAGGAAATTGTGATGACATGATCACAGCCAGCACGAGTCCAACCATCACACCGTGGCCGACCATCGGGAAGAACTCAACAACGAACTAGAGAAACCGTACCCGAGGATCCAATTCATGATGAAATAACAATAATGTGATTGCACCAATTAATCTATCGTTTCCACCAAAACCGATATGGTTTGGACCTTCATGAAGAAATCCAATTTATAATCCTTTTGAACAAGAAGGAACAGGATAGGGACAACAAATCCAAATAACAACAATGTTCCTAGACCTCAATGATTTATTGAAAGTCAGGTCTCTATCATTACCGACCTCCTGGAATGCATGATGGCAGTCTTGGAAGGTATATCAAGTAGAAGAGATTATATATCAACTGGACGGAGTCTTGCACCATCTCATAGGGAAACATAATGATTTGGAGAGCCAGGATGATGAAATAACACTCAATTGGATCTACCTCCACCTTCAGAGGTTCAAATTCAAACTGAAGAAGGTCGTAGAGTAGAACCTAGACAGGAAGAAGCTTGAGGGGTATGGATGCAAGAGAGAAGCAATGCATAAAGAGCCCTAAGGGTGACCAACCTCAGGGAGACTCTTTGTAATAGACGTAATTATGACCCACAAGATAGACTCAATTGAGCAACAATTTAAAGAAGCCAACCACAAGGAACAAATCCAGACAAACATGGGAGTTTGTTAAGAACTCCATCTAGAGAAAGGATACGCCTAGTGAATCCGCCAAGGAGAGGAGCTCTCCGAACAAATCTTGAAGGAAATGGGAATCAAGAAATTCAGAGTAATGTGGACTCGTATGAGCCATCACCATTTGTCCATGGTATCAGAAGTGCTTGAATGCCTCCAAGATTCAAAGCTCCACAGGTTGAGGTAAAATATGATGGCATTAGCAAGCCTCAACAGTACATTGATGAGTATGTTTCGTATATGGAAATGTTCAAGTATCCCGACCATGTTAAGTGCCAAGCTTTCCAATCCACATTAACCAGGAAAGCATGGTCATGGTACAAGAGCATTCTAGATTCGAATATTTCAAGCTGGACATAGTTGAAGGAACTATTTTTGAAAAACTATGAAAGCAGTAAGAGGTGGGAGAAAGACATCAACGACCACTTCAATATCAAGGAAAAGGTAGATGAAAGCAACAAGAGTTATTATAGTCGGTTCAATGATGAAGAGGTGGAAATAGAGTATAAAAATGATGCAATCTATATCACCGCTTTCAAGCAGGGATTGCAAGGGGTTATGTGGTTCTCAGATTAGTAGAGGAACTAGTAACGACCATCAGAGAGCTACAGACGCTAATGGAAAAGTTGATCAAAGCAAAGGAGACAGCAGTCCAAAAAATGATTGTTGGTTTCACTCCGACCACATAAAAGGAGTCTAAAGGACTACCAAGAGTCCTCAAACATCCAAGCAAGATAAGAAGGGCTCTCATTCAAAGGGAGAGAGAAAAACTATTCTTGACCTAGTGACCACCCCCATGATAGCCTCACGAGCAGAAATTTTAGTGGTCATGGAAATGAAAGGTCTTTTGAGACCACTAAGACCTCTTAAAACTCTATTGGCAAATAAGGACATGACAATGTTCTCTTATTACCATAAAGATCAAGGTCATCTCACCGGGGATTATTTTGACCTCAAATGAGAGATTGAGAGGTTGATTAAGGAAGGCCATTTGCAAGAATTTGTAGCTAAAAAACGTAGGTTTTGCCAACCCACCACCTCTAGCAGCTAATTAGTGACCTCTGGTAAAAAAGATCAATGCAATTGAGAGGAAGTCGAAGAGAGCTCAAGGAGCAAATGCAGAACCTCTCATAGTGTCGTTTCAGATAGGCAAATTCTTGGTTCCAAAAAATTCTCGTTGATATTTTTAAGTACGGTGAATTTCTTATACAACAGAGCATTTCATATGGGGATAGATAGGAGCTCGTTGTTAAAATCCAATACATCTTTGACTAATTTCAATGGCAGTACGACTTATGCTAAATGGATTCTACGAGTTCCAACTGCAGTTTATGTAAATGGTAAAGGAATTACAGAGGTCATGGATTGGCAAGTGGTAGATGGACTTGGGACCTCAAATACAAATCTTGGAAAGGAAAGGTGTCATGGATCTGAAGATTGAAATTTCCTTACTAAATTATTATATGAGAATTCAGATAGTTGATACCTGGGTTACCTTGGAAGGACATAGAAATATAGCTTTTGAATGCTATCTCACTAACGGAGATGCAGAGACCTCGAAAACAACCTCAAAGGTCGATTTTAATAACCTACCATTGGATGATGAAAAATCTAGAATCCAAGCAGTCAGCAAAGGAGAAAAAGTTTTTCTTAATCCCAAATTCCTAGAGAAAGGGATAAAGATAGGTGAGCTATTGCCTTCCAAAGTCAAAGGAATTGGTTGATCCACTTTAAGAATATCTAAAAGTCTTCGCTTGACAATCTACTGACCTCGAAGGAATAGATAGAAAAATCGTAGAACACAAGGTCGGTCAAACCAAGAGTCAAATCAATCAAACAAAAGAAGAGAATCTTTGCTCCGTAAAGGAATGAAGTTATAGCTTAAGAAGTCCAAGCCTTTCTCGATGATGAAATCTTAAAAGAGGTCATGTACCCTGAATGGTTGGCCAACCCAGTGGTTGTGCCAAAAATGGAATTGACATGGAGGATGTGTGTAGACTTCACTTCACTCAATAAGTATTGCTAGAATTACTCCTATCCACTTATAATCATCGATCAGATGGTTGATTCAACAGCTGGATATCAATGGCTCTGTTTCTTGGATGCATATAATAGATATCATCAGATCCCAATGGCATTGGAAGACATGGAAAAAGACTTTGTTCATAACAGAGGTCGGGACTTACTGCTATTCCAAAATGCCATATGATTTTCAAGAAGCAGCTCTGAAGAAACATTAAGGTCCATGTGGATGACATAGTAATCAAATACAAAACCTTAGATGACTTCGTTGAAGACATAAGGGAGATTTTTAGACTTTTAAAGCTGCCCACATGAAACTCAATCCTAAGAAATGCACTTTTGGAGTTTCAGAGGGAAAATTTTTGGGTTTTATGATATCAGAACGAAGTACCGATGCAAATCCTGATAAGATAAAGGCTTTTCTGGACGTGGAACCTCCTAGGAACATCAAAGAAGTCCAGAGCTTAACAAGGAAGATGGTAGCACTAAATTGCTTTATTAGCCAATGAAAGAGAGAAGTTCTACAATGTCTTCAAGAAACCGGATGGATTCCAGTGGTCAGAGGATTGTTAAACTGCACTTGTGAAGCTAAAAGAATTCCTGCAAAAACCTCTGGAACTTGTTTCATCGAGACCCAAAGATGAACTTCTAATGTACCTTATTGTAATTGAGAAATATTTTAGCTCGATACTCTTGGTAGAAAGGTCAGGATTACAATTTCCTGTTTATTATGTAAGTCGTTTGTTACGAGGTCTAAAAATTTGATATCCTAACCTCGAGAAGTTTCTATATCTCATTGTCATTACATCTAGGAAACTTAAGCCCTATTTCGAAGTTTACCCTATCAAAGTATTGACAAATTTACAATTAAAGCAAGCATTGGCAAAGCCCGAGCTATCAAGTAAGACAATGAAGTGGTACAATGAGCTCTCAGGTTATCAAATTGATTTCGAGCTAAGGAAGGCCATCAAAGCTTTCTCAAACTTTGTGGGATGAAACTAATGTGTGGACCATGTACACAGATGGTTTCGTTGGGAAAGAAAATTCGTGTGTAGGAATTATATTGATCAGCCCTAAAGGAATGAGAATCCCTTGCTTTGTGAAATATGACTTCCCAACCTCGGCTAATGAATCTAAGTATGAAGCTCTCTTAGCGAGTCTAAGACTCATAAGAGCTTTAAAAGCACAAAAGTTGCATGCAAAAACTGACTCAGATGTCATAGCCAGCCAGGTCGCAAGAGCATACAAGGCTAAGGAAGAAAATGTGATTAAATATCTCAAATAAGTAAGATATATAATGTCAAAACTTGAATACTTATTGAACAAATCCCTAGAGAGCAAAAGGCAGAGGCGGATAAGCTATCTAAAATTTATCGAGAGCTCGCAAGCACAAAAGCAGAGCTACTAGTAGAGTAATTATACTCTCCAAGCATAGATCAAGATGAAAATTTTGCCATAAAAGACCAATTAGATTGGATATCCCATTTACAAATCCCTCAAGGATGGAAAGCTCCCAAAAATGAAAAAGAAGCTCACCAAATCAAAAAATGGGCACCTAGCAATATCTTGATAGGAGATGATGAAGTATACAAGAGGTCATATACATGGCCATTACTCAAATTCTTGAGCAAAGCTGAGGTAAAATATGTAATTATGTACACAGTGGAATATGGGGATCACAAATAGGAGCTAAAACCATGGCAAAAAAGATATTGAGAATTGGTTATTATTAGCCTTCCATGCTTCTGGACATTGAGAAAGTCATCCAAAAATGCACAATTTTGCTAATTACATGGAAATAAGTCACATGTACCACCGGTGAGATATCATCCTATCAGTTTTTTAGTTCCTTTTGACATGTGGGGAATTGACATACTAGGACAATTTTCAAAAAGAGTTGGGGGTGTTCAATTCTTGATATTAGGTGTAGAATACTTCACCAGATAGGTTGAAGCAGAGCCTATGGCAATTATTTCATCGCCAAAAGTATAGTCCTTTGTCTGGAGAAACATTTTGTGTTGATTTGGAATTTTGTGTGCTATTATCTCAGACAATAGGAGGGAATTTGTCTCTGACCCCTTCAACAGCTTTTGTGAGAATCTGAACATAAGGTGAACATTGACCTCGGTTGCCCATCCTCAAGCAAATGGACTTGCCAAGGTGACAAATAGAACAATTTTGGAAAGTCTAAAAAGCTCACCGAGCTAGAGAAAGAAGTTCGAAAACCTTCCTGGCTAGAGGAAATTCCAAGTATTCTATAGGCTTATAGATCTATACCAAGAAAGGCCACAGGAGAAACACTTTTTAGTTTATGCTTTGGTGCAGATGCAGTACTACCAGTGAAGGTTGGAATGAAATATTTGAGATTAATTGAATACAATTCAATCTCAAATGAAGGGGAGAAAAGGGCAAACCTAGACCTCCTTGAAGAAACAACCAATAAAGCCATGGAAGCAGATAGAAGATACAAGAAACAAATCACAAATTTTTTCAACAAAAAAGTCACAGGAAAACACTTTGTAGTTGGAGATATGGTTCTCAAAAGGTCAGACATAGGAAAGCAAGGACAATTAACGAAGCTACAAGAGAGGAGGGAAGGACCTTATGTAGTTCAAGACGTGCTTAATGGTGGAAGCTATAAGCTACCTCAAAGGTAGGTAGCTTCTAAGACCTTAGAATGCTTGTCATCTAAAGAAGTTCTATGCCTAAGTCCTAACGAGCAATGTAGGGCCATTGATCCATTGATTACTCTTAGTGAACTACTTGAATTCTAGTTTACTTCGATTCTTAGAGACCTGTCTAAATGCTAGCAAAGATACTATTCCTTCCCTATTTGTATAGGTTCTATCAAAGTTTTATCTATACAAGCATTTTCTACATGCAAAAAGTGTCCAGACAAGGAAGAATTAAACTAGTTCACTGGAAGACTTATCAAAGACATACATACAGATATGGAAAAAGAGGCCACAAAAATACCTAGCATAATAGTGAATATATATTTAAAGAAATATTGGGCTAAAAAAAGAGCATCGTATGTGTTACAACCATCATCCATCGAATATGTAGAAGAGAGAAGACGAAAGGCATCACAAAAAGACCTAAACTATTACAGTTCATTCTTTTTTCTCCTCAGGCACACCCTCTTAGCTTGGAGCCGCTGGACCTCCAGCGACTTTCTCGTTATCATGAATACTCGAGGGATCTACAGGATATTCAACAATTGTATCAACTGGAACCTCACCCAAATAGTGACGTATAGCTCGAGAAAGTTCTAGAGCTTCAAGCATATCTACGGATTGAGTACTTAAGGGGGAATGCTCGAGTAAACCTTTGTAAACAAGGGCAGGCTTACCTAAAGGGTCAGAGGTTGCTAGAGGGGGAACCTCATTGACCACCCTCTTGACAGTCATAACAACATCAGCTCATTACCCCATGACCTACCCTTGAAGCTTAGGATCTATCTACTCTTAGGGTTCGGGACCTACCTCTTCTTGAGGTCTTGGACCCTCTTGCTTATGCTCCCAAGGAAGAGGAACAGTTGCATCGGGATGATAGAACCTATTATGAGCAACCTCATCAATCTTAATATCACTATTGAGCTTGCCGAGTCGGTCAATCACAGTTGCTGTGGAATCCAAATAATTTTGGACAGCGGGGATTTCTTTGAGCTTGGTCAAGGGGAGACTCTTGTCCTCTTCACAAATAGCATTGTAGTAATCCAATTGAGCTTCTAGCTCGTGAACACGAGCACTTCGCTAGTTACCCAGATTGATCAATTGCTCATTTTTCTTCACAGCTGCATCAAGAGTGGCCACCATTATCTAGTTGTTTTTGGCTTCAGAGATATTCTTATTGCATTCCTATAGAAGACTACTCACAACTCCATAAGACGCATTAGCTCGCTCAACTGTAGTAGCGAGCTCTTCCTTCTCTTTCTCCAAACTATCCTTATTGTCCTGAAGGTTGGTAATCAAGACAGAAAGCTCCTTATCTTTCCTTTCTTTCTTGGCCTTCCTTCTCAACCTCTTGTTGAAGAAAACATGGCTCTGAGAAAAGATTAGATATATAAGTCACTGCATAGAAGAATTTACAGAAGAACTCTAACGAAGTAAAGGAGACTTAATGTAGTGTGAATTTAGGCAACATATCTATCCAGCTAGATGTCGATGAGCTGCTTACAAATCTCTTTGTCAATTGGTGGCACGCACTCCATTAAAAGGGATTGGGAGTGTGGCCACTAAAACAAAGAGTCACAGGACTCCATTAGAAGGTCGGGAACCTACCTCGTGGTTCGCTCAACAGATTAGGAGGTCAAAGATAACTTATCAAGCCTCTTTATTATTTCAGCTACCTCCTTAGTAACATAGCCACTGAATTCTACCTCCTGTTGAGAGGTCACTGGATCTTTATCTTTTCTTGAAGAAGTGGAAGGGACATTTGTCTCCTTTTGAGTTGAACCTTAAGAGGGATAATCTGGGAGAGAAATGATCTTGGTAGGTCGAGGAGACTCGGCAAGGAGCAGGGCAGCTTCCTCTTTACCTCTCTTTAATGCATTCCTTATCCTCCCCGCCATGGTGCCCATCTTTGTGCTACTTAGGGGAATAGGAACCTTAGGAGATGCCGGTGCAAAATTTAAAGGTGCTGTGGAAGCAGCATTAGGAGCAGGTGCCAAACCAGAGGGAGCTTGGAGAGGCAAGGACCTACTTTGTTGTCCTTGTCGAGATGCAGCGAGACGGTTGAATGCCCAAGCAGCCCTCCTTGCTGTCAAAACAAAGGAAAAAAAATAATCAGTACTTATGGCTTGTTCACAAAATAGAGCAAAATTCAATGAAAACAAAAATAAAAATTTCCTACCAGTAGGATGAATTCCCATGGACTTTCTAAGGGTGGGTAGGTCACGATGCCTAGGACTTCACAACAGGATGATGAAAGGAAAAGGGCCAGATTGGTAGAGTGCATTTGAGTTTTGTGACATCGAAATCAACAAGGTCGATAAAAAAAATCCTGGCCTCCTCAAGCTTGTCGATCAGAGTTGGGAGTTCATTATAAATTGTTTTATTGAGATTCTATTATGGGTACGATTCAACTCGAATCTGGTCTACGAGAAGCCTAGGAAAAAAGAAGGATTCTTTCCAGGGTCCCCCCGATGACTGGAGAGCCTTGAATAGCTTCTACCTATGATTGATCTGAATATATTCGTGAATAGTCTTGCCAAGAGTAATGGAGATACCTATCTTAAAGAAGTAGCTCTAGAGAAATTGGAAATCTATACAAGTGACAAGTATCTATGAAACCTAAAATTGCCCTAACAGCATTGGGAACGAGTTGAGAATAGGAAACCTCCAGAAATAAGTAATGTCGATAAAAAAAAGGATGGAGATAAGGAAGAAGAATCCCTCCCATAAGATTGGTCAAGTGAATGACAATGTGTCCATCATGCCTACTATTAGGGCGCTCAAAACTCTTGGCGGCCACAATATCACCTTTATTTGTTCGACTCGATTGTATTAAATTTTTTCAATATTTGAATTTTATTTAGTGTTTTTATGTATGAAGAACAAAATCTACTATATATATTTAAAGCAGATTCCCAAATTTGAAAAAACTTCAGTTTTTTCATTGATTCTCATAGCAAAGGTATGCCACCTATACTATCCTTAAATAATTGATGGACCTTGGGAATGATCTCTAGGTCACCTTGAACCATGATGACACTCACAACCTAAAAGAAAATCAGATCACCGGGGTGGGTTATCATCCTGATGATAATTCCAATGCCTAAGTCAGTATTCGAGGAGAGTTACTTGAATGAATTCTACCGTTTTTCATCTATCTGTTATTCAACCATGTATATCAAATTATCAATTACTACTTAGGTGAAGTTACCTCATTGGAGTTGATCTCTATTAAGTGAAAGTAAGCATTTAGGATAATTGTGAGATCATATCTTGCCAATTGCTCCTAGAATCATGGAGTTTCCATAATAAAAGACATCTTGCCATGCACGTCTCTGGTGTATGAGCTTCGATCTCGTTGCTGACCTATAAACCAACTTCACGACCTTCTAGTAAGCTTCAAAGGTCACGATGAGCTTTTTGGAGGTTTCAACAAGTGATTAAAGTGTCATAATGTAGATCACGAGTAATAGATATTCAATCGTGGCATGGAAGATTTACGAGAAAGGTTGGAATTCACTAGTTCGTAGCTCGGGGTAAAGTGAGACCTTTCCTTAGCTCGTAGAATTTCAATGACCTAGAAGGTTATTATTGATTCGGATCTTCCATATTCGGTTCTGAATTTAAGTTCTAACCATCATTACCCCTCTTTAGACCCAGAGAGCTTCAAGGTCATGGAGCCTAAATTTTTGCTTCCAAGTCTCGACCTCTGAAGAGTTGCACCATTTTTATAATGGCTAGTTTTGAGATTTCATGTCTCACCAGTTTTTGGCAGTTACCTCAGTTTGCAGGTAATGTATCTTTCCAAAACTCAAGAGACTTCTTTCCCATATGAATTAGGGAACATTGAAGAGTTTGATACTTTCTAAAATTCTTCTTAAGCAGTTCCAAATTCTCTTTTTGGGATTAAGCTGTTCAATCCTTTAAAAAAACTTTCAAGCTCCTTTCTTTACTCTTGATCAATTGGTGTTTGTTGGCTTTAGCATCTCTAAGAAGGAATGTTTCCATTTTAAGGTTGGTGACTGGGGAGCTCGGTAAGGAAAGGTCGCTGCCTACCCTTTCTTTTGACTTATGAGTGGTATTTTTTGGTATTCGGGTCGGTTTGTTTGGATCATAGCCGTTTCACCGATCATAAGGTTTTTTACATATCTTTATAACATAAAAAGAAAAATACGTAATTAGTATGAAAAATATAAATTATATTTGTATCAAAAGTAATATTTAAATATTTTACAAAAATTCACAATATAATTTTTTTAATTATTTTTTGACTTAGTTTCCAAAGAGATAATAGAAAAGTATTAAATAAATTCTATTAAAAACTATTATTAAGTTTCCTAAACAATTCTTAATGATAGGAGAAAAGGGTGCAACCCGGACAAGTCAACGCAAACGGGCAGGACCCGAACAGAAGTCTGAAGGGAACCGGATCCCGAATCCATTAGGAAACGAATCCGGAGTCCCAGGATTTTAAAATAAATTTTCTCTCACATAAGGAGTTCGAGAACGATACCTGGAA
>JAOXNR010053475.1:0-14183 GCA_028571225.1 Parsonsia alboflavescens
CAAGCAAACATACGATCATCTTGTAGAGGCATCAATAAGGACTATGAAATACTTAAAAGATCCACAAGGTGGATCAATTGTTCCACAAATATCACCTTATATTCTTTCTAGAAATACTAGGGATTCAACGTCAACTTTAGAAGTTGAGGACCTTGTTATAAGTTTGCATTTCAAATATGCGGCACATATGAATTCACTAGACTGAAAAACCTTCTTATTTCTTAGTGAGTGGTCAAAATATGTTTTCAAGAATATAGGGCATCATACTTGAGCCTGGATGATCACAACGATTGTTCCATATCAAAAATTCATTATTAAACTCCAAGCTAACCATATTGTGTGCCTCAATCATTTCTATTTTTAAGGATATTCATGAAAATGGATATCATATTAAAACAATGGATGACAAAGGTATTAAGTATCTTTGTATTATAAGTTTCAAGTTGGGAGTAAAATAAATAGTTGAAATATTTGTGACATTATTTTGATTTATATAAATTGGTTCATATAAGAAAAAGAAGAAAAAAATCATCACCTATTACAAAATACAAATTGTACTCGTATCCTCTCGTGCATGTAATATGAGAATATTCCTTTCAGCTATAGTTAGATATTTTATTTAACTTTATTTACTTAAATTTTCATTTAATAATATAAATTTACTCGTAGTCGTTCTTATCTTCAAAAAGTATGGGGTGTATTTTTGGGTTACCTTATCCCATTTTTTTGGGCTTTAAAGAATGCTACACTTTTTTTAGAAAAATTTTCAATTCCCCCTACTGATGTTTGAGAACGCACATTTCAATTAGGTGTTCTGAACTTTGTTATGAATTAATCTTTCATCGCTATTTACAAGTATAAATGACTAACTTTTCTTAGTTATTGAATACTCCTTCGATTAGGAATTAAATGTCTTAATTTGATTTATACATATTTAAATAATAATGTTTGACTTAGTTCATTAATCCATTACATTAATAATTTTCTTAGTAAAATTTTTATAATAATATAATTCATTATTATTAGTTTATTAAGTATTTTATTATGTAATCTTTGTCTCTTTCTTTTTCCTAATTTATATTATTAATTTGATTTAAAATCATAAATAAAAATATTCTATAAAAAAAAATACTTTAATTTTAACAAAAATAATAACCAATGAATCTTTCTTTTATGAATACAACGTTGATCCTCTGCTTCTCTACGAATCGTAATACCATTCTATCAGAAAAGTCATGCGAAGTGACACATTGTAGAGGACAATTTCGCCACTCCATTCATTTTCCTTTTTCTTTTTTTTTTTTTCGTGGTAAAAATACATTTACAAATCCCCCGCAGAAAGAAAGCACAACCGGAGGTCGGTCCAGAACAGGGGAAGAGTAACATTGAAATACATCACAGGTTCATATCATTCATGTGTGGATAGATTCGAATCCTAAATTCACAGGGAAACCAAAAAAAGGAATTCCAGAACATTAGAAAAATTTTCTAAGTACTCGAAACCCGAATTTGGTCAATCACTAGGCATCACACCCCGCCCCCATCCCAGCCGAAGGTTCATAAGTTGAATTGGAGGTCCGGTGAGGATCCAAGTTCCCGGATCCCAAATTCGGACTAACCGTTTGCTCCGGTGATTGCGTCGAGACAACTTCGGAAGGGAAATTAAGCAGAGCCTTTGCTCCCCGCATTTTGAATGCAGCTCTATCATAAGCCAAGGCAGCTTCTTTTGCAGTTTCAAAGGTTCCAAGCCATATCCGCGCTCCATTTCTGTTGGAGTCACGAATTTCAGCTGCATATTTTCCCCAGGGACGACGCCTCACTCCTCTGTAATGTTTCTTTCCCATGGAATGAGTTGGTTGGTGAAGCAGATTACGGACAAAAGATTGGTTTCTTTTAGGCGCCAAAGAAGAAGAAGAAGATGAAGTCGAAGTTGGGATTGCACTGGCCTCGCTCAGGATTTGATGTAATATTATCTCTTGCGAATCATTCTCATTCAGAGGTAACTCGGAATGAGGGGATGGAACCATGGCCTTCTCGATCGAGAATATCCTCCTAATAATGGAGTTTTGGATTCTGCAGCAGCAGAACGAACAAGGCTTTGAATTTCTGTATAATGGCGTGGTAGCCATCTATTTAACGAAGAAGGGGACTTCAAGAATTTTGTATTGTGGAGTGGGGACACAGATTTTGATTTTGTGGAAAAAGGAAGGCAGGAGGAAGGTCTGGAAATTTTGCCTTCGATAATGATTTTTTTTTCCCTTTGATTTGCTGATTTGGATGAATCCAAAGAAGTTTTGGTATCCTGGTATTTGGAAAATTATTATGTTGGTAAAATAGTGTAAGTTGTGATAAGTATCTCATATTCTCATTATGAAGGTAAAATTCACGTTGTATATACAACTGGAATTAAATTTGGATTAGTCTACAATCATAATTTAAATAAAATAATCTTATCTATAATTAAGAAATTATGAGTTTAAATAATATGTATTTGAATATTATTATTTTTATGTATAATAAATAGATTTTTAATATGAAATTCTATTAACCCTTTTAATAATGACTTTAAGAAAAATAAGATATTAAATTTCAGATAAAGGGACTTCAAGAAAAGTTTTTTGAAATATAATTCTTTTGGTTTCAACTAGAATTATAGATCAAGTGTAAGATTTATTTATATATAAAACTAAAATTATGTAAGAAAAATGAAAAAATAATGCATTACTTCCTTTTTGACCCATGAATATTATTATAATGTGGAAAGGTCCATGTCTCACCTGCTGCTAAGATGACGTCCCGGGGGTGAACATTCCACCATTATGAAAACATTGATGATGTAATTCTATTAAATTACGTCATAAATTTTTTTTTAATATAAAATATATAAGATAAAAATATAAATGGTATTTTTTAATTTAATACTAACCACAAAATTTAGATATAAAAATATGTAAAAGGTCACTATCAAAACCCTCATTTACGAAGAGGCCATGCCATTGGCATCTAAAGAGAGTCGTGCTTGGACATTGGAGTTTTCGTGGGGGGACGATGTTGACCCAACCACAAGTCTTCACACTTCAATTGGAGGCCCCAGCAAAATAAAAATATCAAAGACCAATCTTTTACCCTTGACTTTTCCAATGCTGACGAGGCAGAGGAGAAGAAGAATTACCAATCCCTGCCCATCGAAATAGCTCAACACCCCCACTCCCCCTTATTTTAATTTTGATATCAATTTTAGAAAGTCAAATTTTAATTAATATTTTTTTAAAACAATTACCATTAATTCAGAATATTAAATTATTTATTCAATGTATTTTATAGATTTTTTTTAAAATTTTTAATCATTCTCTAATTCATATATTTTATGATTTATTCTAAATTCATATTCATATCTAATCAAGAACTGTATTGTGCGGTCAAAGTTACATTTGTGCATCCTGCAATGTAGTGAGAGACATATACACCCTTGAATTCCCTTGAGAAAAGAAAAGAAAAGATTGGTGCTAATTTCACGTGTTTTGACCAAATTCTATGATAAGACAAGGAGGACAAAGACAGGAAAATGGAAAATTGGGGTTTTGTACAAAGCTCATTATAATTAAAAAATGAAACAACATGAGAAGACTAAGAGCCATACAAGTATAAATATTCTTACTAAACACATGATAAATAGGAATATATCCCAAATGCTATAATGGATTCACACATACACATATAGAGCTCGGCTATGCTGTAAGTCGTCACACTGTGCGATAGCATCGAAACGATATTATTTTGATCTTTGTATTGTGTTTTTTTTTTTTTTTTGCAACATGGAAACGGTATCGTTTAAGTATCGTTGTACTCTACGATAGAGCACATCATAGAAAATTCATATATATATATATATATTGTCAACAAATGATCTATGAAATTATATAAAACTATAGGAGCGAATTATAAAGTTATATCACCTGTGTATACACATGATCAATAGATGACTAATCCTAATCTATTATAATATTTTTTGATTTATAATAAATAATATAAGTATTAAGTATCTTTATATATTAAAATGATTTGAATTAAATGTTTTGCTAATAACTATATTATTATCAATTGTGAAGATAATTTGGTTATAAATTAAATTACTTTGTTTAATAATTTGGTCAGTTCGCTCAATATTGACATTCCATTAGTAGCTGCAACTCATTAAGATTAGAATATGGATGAAAATCGAGTCGAACTCAAGGTTAAGAATATGTAGGAATACCGAATCGAATTCACGATCTACATTATGCAGTTTTCACCTCCAAATCACTCGATCATATGTAACTAAATTATAATTATGTTCACTTGCTAATTTATAAATAAAGTCAAAGATGGACATTTCAAAGTGTGAAAATATTGTATTGCACGTATACATTGAAAGAGAGATAAGAACAAATTGGTGTGACAAAGTACCTCCTTAATTTCTACTTTTTGCTTGTATGGAAATAAAATTCTATGATTCCTTCTCTTTGAAGGATTTCCAGGTAAGACGTTTTCTTCTATTCAATTTGCTCTTTTGAATAGTCAATCTCCAAGTGGAAGCAGGAGAATCGGAGGGAAAATAAACAAACAAATAAATCCTCGTCCGGTATTTGGGAAAACTATTCATACTCAACATTTATTTGTCGAATTTGCGAAACCAAACTATCAAATCCAACCAAGAATGCGATCCCAGCCCAAGTTGCCATTTTGATTAGAATTGCAGATGGGTCTTAATTTGAACACCCCATGCAGGCTAGTGATGAGTATTGTCTTCGTCCTCCTTCTTCAACTTGACTTCATTGTATTGTTCTGCAATCATATAAATAAATAAATAAATATATATATATATATATATATATAAGAGGCATGTGCGATTAACTAGAAGAAAAATTAAAAATCTAATCCAGTTTTTAAAAATAAATTCTGAGGGTGAAAAATAAATGTTTTTCTTCCTATGTATAAAAAAGAATTCGTCAATTGTCTTTTTTTTAAAAGAAAGAAAAATCTTAATTTTATGTTATTTCTAGGTCCAAGATCAAGACTCAACCAAAAAAAAAAGATTGCATGAAAAAAAATAAGAGAGAAGCAATTAAAATATAATTAATATGCACACAAAAATTACAGAATTAATGAAGCTCATTCTACTGCTTTGGACTCTATAATATTTTTTTAAAAAAATTTGAAACTTAAATATATATATACTTTGGTTTATTGTAATGCAACATATAACGGCTTATTTAGCAATAAGATAATAACGGCATAATATCACATATAATTGCTCCAGATCTTCCAGCTCTTCTTTTATACCATCTTCTATATCATCAATGATAAATATACATGTTTTTATAGATATATTTTATTGATATATAAAATCTTTAAAAAATTATATTAAACCCTAGGGGTACTTTATCTAAATCGAGTAATATATATTACTTCCCCGGTTCGGAATGGAATGTCTTATTTCCATAACTAGTAAAAATTTTACAAAGGAATTGATATGTTTGTGTTAAAAATGAACTAAATCAAACTCTTTTGATAAAATTTGCCAAAATCAAAATAGGATATTCAATTTCGAATTTAGGAAATATTTTATTTGACCGTATAGAAGATGGTATCGAAGACGAGTTAGAATATCCATGACCCACATACCTACATTTTGGTTGAAATGTTTTAAGAAAGTAATTAGAGACAAAGTAGATAGGATCGCTAACATAAGCAAGAAAGAAAGGGAAGTAAAGTATCACTCCACGTACACCACAAAAAAATAAAATTTTAATAATATAAAAAATAATGATGAATAAAAAAATAAAATAAATAAATAATTCTTTCAAAATCTCCTATCTCCCTTTACGTTTTCTTTTCCTTTACATTTGTAATTGTTTGACTAGAATCTTCTAAATTATTAAATAAAATAATATATATTATTCTATAAAAATCTAAATACCCCTGTGATTTAATTTATAATTTTAAAATTTTATATATTTATTATTAGTGGAATTGAAGATCCCAAGGATAAATATAATTACTTCCTCCCGAATAAGAAAAATATATAGGTGTTCTTTCGTAACCCTCTTGTGTGTGAACAAAATAATTCCTTTAATTTTTTTTCTTATAATTTTATATAAATAACTTCATGGATTTTCATCAAACTCATTTACGTCCTAACTCAATTTTGAACGGGAAGTATAATAAATTAAATTACTTATATTCATTGTCTTAAAAGTTCCCCTAACCTTAAATAGCACCCCTCAAATTGAATGTCTTATTAAAGAGTGACTTCCACATAGTTACTAATTTATCCTCTTAATAATGTATTTAGGGGTAAGTAAATCCATAAAAATATGAGACATTTAATTCCGAACAAACTAAAATAGGAATAAAAATATTCAATTATAGAGAGAGGAAGTAATAACTATAATTTCAAGTTTTTTTTTTTTTTCTTTGAATCTCCAAGTTTAAAGATTCATGTCTGCCATTTTTTCAGTCAAGAAAATAAAAGACAAAGCTTTCTTTCCTCAAATTGAATAAAGTAAAGAAAATTACAGATAAGTACAAAGATTATTTTTAACCACCACAATCCTCCGCAAAATAGCAAAAAGATTATTTCCGAACAGCAAAATCTAAGGTTAGAATTAATTAATTAATTAAGTTTATGTTAAGGGGTAGAACTATACTTACCTGCAACGTTATTCCGGCCGGTAGAATTTGCCAAGGGATACGGTTGACCTAAACCTCTCTGGGGATGAATATTCTGAATGGAAGAATTTATTAATTGACGCTGTTGACCATATCCTCTTTGTAAAGCATTATTCTGCATGGCTGATGAGTAATTAGGATGTAGAGGCATTAATCCATAAGGATGAAATCTGGATATTTTTTGATTCTCCAATATTGACATTAGAGGACCACCAGAACATGAATTTGATACATTATTGTTAACATTTTTTATCTTCTCCAATTCATGACTCCTTCTCAATACTTGTCCACCATGATTTACCGGCCTCGTGATGCCTTGTGCGATTCTTATTTCCTCCCGAGGCCTTCCGGGAAGTACAGAATTTTGATGGGTTTTTTCTTGTCGACCTTCCTCTTGAAAGATGACCAATCCCGGCGGTACTTGTGGCAAGCCTTGGTGAAACCCTAATCCCGGAGATGTACTACTTAATTCATGATCATGAGTTTCTCTATCATATCCTTCTAGCAGGCAAGAATAGTTATCCACTGTTGAATTCAATAATAAATTTTCCTTCTCGGTTCCAATGAATAATTGCTGCTGCTGAAGTTGTAATATTTGTTCTTTAAGTCGTTTGTTCTCTCCTTGTAAGCTTTTGTAATCTTGGTCTAGTCTTTTGTACAGCCCGTAAGGTCCGTACTCTTTGTGATCTTTGTTGGTCCAAATCATGGCTTCCCAGATGATGGATTCCACTAGTTGACCTTGTTTGACCAAGTCAGCATCTCTCATCATTTTGTTCAGGTTGGCGATGCCGAAGATTTGATGGACGGCTGACAATTCTTGATGCTTGTTTGCGGGAAAGTGCAGCAAGAAAGGACAGCCCTTTTTGCACCTTTTGCGTTGGTGCTTGCATGCGGCACATGCCGGACGATTGCTTTCAGCTTCACCATTATTGTTGTTGCCGACGGTTTCCTCGTTTTCTGACGTCGAATTCAACATTCTTGTTCTAGGTATAAATACTGGAGAAAAAACTTCATGGTTAGTAGCAATTACACAATAATTAAACCAAAGGAAGAGGAAAAGGAAAATTTCGGGGACGGATCAACCAAAAATACAATTTTTTTTTTTTGTTTGAAGTAAAATTTAAATTATGAAAAATATTGATGAGTGTAGGACTAACATGATCCCGGATTTGGGGAGAAAATCTATGGTACTCTCTGAATGCAGTGGGATTTCAATGGAAGTTTGAGAACCAGAATCGATATTTTATTTTATAGTATATGTTTAAATCTGATAAATTTGAATTTTAGTCCATTACTATAGGTTTTAATTAGCACCAGTGGGTCAACCCGATCCACCAATGATGCGAAGGCTCATTTTTATAACGATTTAGATTTTTTATTTTAAATTTAATTATATTCATTAAAAAATTATTCAGAACCTAAATATTAATTATTTTTCTTTTTTTAAATTTTATTATCTATTTGAATTGAAAAAAATGTTGTGAGTAATCCTTTGAGATAGAAGATAGCCAAAAAATTGAAAATATAATAAGTGTGTTAAGATTTATTTGGCTCAAATTCAATTTATTTTAATTTCAAATTTTGATATGCAATTTTTATTTTCTTATATTCCTTGTGAATCACTTTAATTTTGCTATAGACACATTCACTTGTAGTCTAAGTTATTTAAAAATTATACCTTTATTTTGTTTTTTCTTTTAAGTTCTAAAAGAATTTACACTTTGTATTATTTTTCTCATCTTTGTTTAAAAAAGTTCTAATATTTTTTATAGGAAAATGTACAAATACCCACCTTAATTATATCCAAACCTATCAGAGTTGAATCGTCCATATTGTATAAAATCATTTTTAATATATATTTTAAATTATAATTTATTTATTTATTTCAACCTTTAATTTTTTAAAAAAATTCAATTAATACATTTAATCTAACTTATAATTTTAATTATTTTTTCTGCATTAATTACTTTATTTACTTGGTTTCCATTAAAAAAAAAAAGATAGAAAGAAATAAAAAATTCTGAAAAGGAGAAAATAAAGGCAAAAGAGAAAAAAAAATGTAATAGGTTTAGAAACAATAATGACGAAAAAAAGAAAAGGGATAAGGATAAAATTGTCGTGGCTTTAAAGCATAAGAAACGATATTTTATTTTATAGTATATATTTAAACCTCATAAATTCGAATTTTAGTATCATTATAGGGTTTTAATTAGTACCAGTAGTGGGACAACTCCATCCACCAATGATGTGAAGGCATATTTTTTATTGTGATTTGGAAAAAAATATTTCTTTCAAATTTAATTATGTTCATTAAAAAATTATTTAAATATCTTTCTGTTTTAATTTTATTATATATTTGAATTGAAAAAAATATTGTGAGTAGTCCTTCAAGATAGATCATAGCCAAAAAAAATGGAAATATAATAAGTGTGCTCACGATTTTTTTTGGCTCAAATTTAATTTATTTTAATTTCAAATTTTGATATATCTCTTTTTTTTTTATCTCTTTAATTTTGTTAGACACATATTTATTCATAGTTTAACTTATTTAAAAATTATACTTTATTTTTTGTTTCTTCTTTTAAGTTTTAAAAGAATTTACACTTAGTATTATTTTTCCCATCTTAGTTTATTTTTTAAATTTTTTTTTTGTAGAAATACACATTAGTTATATCCAAAAGTACAAGAGTTGAATAGTGCATATTGTATAAAATCATTCTTAACATATAGTTTAAATTATGATTTATTGATTTCAACGTTTAATTTTTAAAAAATTAAATTAATATTTTTCATTAGACTTTGAATTTTTATTATTTTTCCACATTAATCACTTTACTTACTTGGTTTCCATTAAAAAAAAGGGTAAAACGAAAAAACAAAAATCTAAAAAGGAGAAAATAAAGGAAATCAAAAAAAAAATGGTGATAGGTTTAGAGATAATAATGGGAAAAAAAAAGGGAAATAATGAAAAGTTATTTGTACTATTTTTATTCATGCTTTATTAGTATAACATAGAGTAACACACAACACAACGGTAAGGATCATGGTTTTTAGAATTGGACCGGATCGGTCAATTTGATCGGTTGAACTAGAAATTGGACCTATGATCGGTTCGATTCAAGGGGAAAAATCGGAGAAGTTGAAAATTGGCCTCTATTGTTTAGATCGATTGAGTTGGCCGGATCTACTGGTGAATTGTTGGACATTCCGTCTAGTGATTAGATTGGTCGATTTACTTTAAAAAAAAAAATCCCTAAGACTAAATTCATAGAATTAAAAACTTCAAATACTAAATTGATAAATAAACAAAGTTCATTTTGATCTACGCCTTTTCTTTTCTTTTCTTTTCTTTTCTTTTTTCCTTTTTTCACTTCGTCTCTCCACATTCAACAGACTCCGTCAAGATTCAGTGACAGTGTTTGCTCTCTACTCCGTCACTGACGACCTCGGCTCTCTAGTAGTCTCCTTTTCCAGCACCAATAGCTTCTCCAGCTTCTTGCAGTCTCCTTTTCCAACACCGATAGCATCTCCAACTTCTGGTAGTCTCCTTCTCCAGCGTTGGCAGCATCTCTATCTTCTCGCAATCTCTTTTTCTAGCATCGATAGCATCTCCAATCAACTTCATCTCTGGCACAAGTAAGTCATAACTTTTTTTCATTTTTTTCATTTCTTTTTTTTTTGTTTTTTAATCACTTTCTGTTTCTGAATTATGACTTAAAAGAAAATTTGATTAAATTGCTAAGGCCATTGTGTTTGTTGATGTTCAATTGAGAAAATGAAGGATTGTTGGCTCATTTTTTTTTTATCATTATATATTTTTTTTTGGTCTTTGTTTTTAACTCTCTAATTGTGTTTGTTGAGGGCCTGAGGCCATATGTGTTTGTTCGTGTTTGTTGATTGTCAAAGAAAAGGACAAAGAGGCTCTGCAAAGAAAACTTAGAAAATAAACTGCAAATAGTTCTTATGATTTCTATCTATGAATGAATGTCTTTCACTTGTGTTCGTTTATAATGACTTTATCTTGTAATGGTTAATGTGATGAGATTGGTAATGACTTTTTTAATGCTTTGTCATTCGTGATGATGTTGAATTAAGATTTATCCTTTTCAATTATGTAATAACATATGGATTTGTGTATGTTTTTAACTTCATGATGTTTGGAATTTGGGTTTTAGTTTTCAAGTTGTAAATTCTAAGATTTTCTACATTTGGGATTCTTGATTTCAATGAAAGATAAAATCATGAGAGGGTTATTTTTATAAATACTTTATATTTATAGTTTTATAGGTTTTTATGGTTAGTTATAAACTAATCCTAAATCATCTCATGTTTTTTTCATTTATTTTATGCATATATATATATTGATAATTTGAGAATAAATCATTATTATTTTGATATATTTCAATCTATAAAATAATTTTTTTTAATTATTAAATTAATCGATTCAATTGCAGTTGAATCATAAACCAATAACTTTTCCAATTCGATGATCGATCCGATTTTGGGAACATTGATAAGAATAATAATGAAAAGTTAGTGTATGATTTTTATTAATGTTTTATTAATATAATAGAGAATGAGGCACGACTGTTGTGGGCTTTAGACAATCGGTATTGCTAGGCATTAGTAGACGTGTTAAAAGAATTTATTTTATATATACATATATATAACACTTAATGTCTTGTGGATAGTTTTCTTTCCAATTTGATTCTTACAGCTCTTCATAGATCTCTTGAAACAATTTTATATATATATATATATATTTATATATTAATAACTTAACGTCGTCAATTAGGATTCTAGTGATGGAATAGTGGAAGGAAACAACTAATTAGTTGCCAGATGAAAAAAGAAACTGAAAAGATTTTTTTTAAAAAAAAAAAAAAAATGAAAACATAAACAAATCCGTTTTAATTAGTTACCTAATGAGACAATGACCCAAACTTTAAAGAGTACAATTAGAAAACCATTATGGGGTTTTCCCTTTTTGGCTACTTCCTATCTAACTAGCTTTTAATATATAGATATACTTTTGGAAATTTCTTTTATTTTCTTTTTCTTTTTGGTCCCAACCTAAATAAATTAACGATTGAAAATGCAAGTGATTTCGCTTTTATTCGTGTTTTGATATTTATTCGTGTTTTACAATATCAAATAAAAAATCTTTTATTTGCATAAGAGGACAGATCACGAAGTATATGGTACGTAGAAATATTGGTTAATACTAAAGCAATGGAATCTTGTTCACCAGGCTTTGGTTTTAATTGGGATCATTGATTATCCCTTCTTCAACACTTAAAACCAACTAACCGAAGCACTACACCTACTTTTACATTTTCTTGCTGCTCTGTTCTGTCCTTGAACTTAAAGAAAAGAAAATGTCCGGAAAGCAATCATTTTCGACTCCTCTCTATTTGTTAATTTCCAACCTCCCTACTCCAATTCTCTTTAAGTTGGCCAATCTATTAATGGAAAAAGAAACAATCTTGAGGATCCCACTCACCTCAACGTCTTGATATCAACCACCCGCTGCAATTAGGCAGAAGAAGTAGAAATTCAGAGAATGACCACCGCAAGGTTTATCAAGTGTGTGACCGTTGGAGATGGGGCTGTCGGAAAAACTTGCATGCTGATTTCCTACACCAGTAACACCTTCCCGACGGTGAGATTAATTCATTTTTAAACTGCATTTTCTTGTTTCTTTTTTAGCTTTTTCTTCTCTGTACTCTGCTCTGCTGCTTGATCAACCCATTCTTGATTTTCTTTTCTCCAAAATGTATGATTAGGATTATGTTCCTACGGTTTTCGACAATTTCAGTGCCAATGTGGTGGTGGACGGTAGCACTGTGAATCTCGGCCTCTGGGATACTGCTGGTAATTAAATCGGCCTCTTTCCTGTAGAAAAAAAGGATTGAATCAATCTTGCTTTATATCTATTTTTTTTCTTGCATAAAACCTGAAGTATGAGAAAGTATAACTAAGGAGATCGAATCAAATCTCTTATCTGGGCAAAAGATTTCCGGTCATTCTCTTTTATTCATCTTGCAACGGTGAAATTCTGGTCTTAAGCGATCACCTTGTTCCCTGCTGGGATATATAAAAATTTCAGGTCAAGAAGATTACAACAGGCTAAGGCCTCTAAGTTACAGGGGAGCTGATGTATTTCTGCTATGTTTTTCCCTTATCAGCAAGGCCAGCTACGAGAACATACACAAAAAGGTCTCAAAGTTTCTAATTTAAGGTTCTTTTCTGGGGTTAATCATTATTCATTTATTCAAAATTATGTATTTTTTTTCCTTTCTTCTACAGTGGATCCCAGAGTTGAGGCACTATGCTCCAAATGTACCCATTGTGCTCGTGGGGACTAAACTAGGTAAAGATTCCTAAATTGGTATGTTCTTCATTCTGTTCTGGAGATTTGGTTCATGGGATCGGGATTTAACCTGCAGATTTAAGAGATGACAAGCAATTTTTAAGTGATCATCCTGGTTCAACTTCCATTACAACAGCTCAGGTAAATGCACCAAGAAAAAGTTTCCACAAACTAATATGAAAATTTTGTGTCCCAAACCAAAAACGAAAAAAAAAAAAAAAAACTGATAATTAATGTAATATATATGCTCTGTTTTCGAACAGGGAGAAGAACTCAAGAAGATCATTGGTGCTGTTGCTTACATAGAATGCAGCTCAAAAACTCAACAGGTAAATAATATTATTCACGTAACTATTTATAAATCATTTGAACTCTTTTTTTTTTACTAATTATAAGTTACGGTTATTAGTTTACTAAGGTATTTTATATCGTATTACCCATGTCTCTCTTTCTCTTTTCCCTAATCGCTTTTATTAGTTTGATTAGAATATAAATATGACCATTTTAAAAAGAAAAAAATTTCTTAATTTAAAAAAAATGACTATTGATAGCTTACAAATAGGGATGGAGGGAGTAACATTTCTCACAAATGGAAAGAAAACAAATTTGTACTTTAAATATTTTCTATTGCTCCCTCTGAATATATTAGTTTTTTTAACATTTAAAAAAAAAAAAAAACACAAATTGAACTTGAAGTGGGGGGTAATATGGGAAAACCACTTTAATGATATGGACTTATATAGGGAGACAAAAGTTAGGGCGGGGAGACTTGTATTTAAAGAATGACAGAGAAATTATATATTTTTTGGAATATATATATATATATATAGACTTGTATTTAAAGAATGACAGAGAAATTTTTTTTTTTTTGGAATATATATATATATATATTTATATATATGTAATGATTTGGTAATGTTTTCTTGGCATTTCAGAATGTCAAAGGCGTGTTTGACACTGCGATTAAGGTTGCCTTGCGTCCACCCAAAGTGAGGAAAAAGCCACCAAAGAAAAGGGCACCTTGCATTTTCCTTTAGTTTCTTAAGGGTCACAATCCATTCCTAAGAGGCATCATTTGCTATGATTTTTCGTCCCTTCT
>JAOXNR010053476.1:0-14182 GCA_028571225.1 Parsonsia alboflavescens
TTATTTATAATAGTAGAAGTTCTGTGTTCCTAATCAGACTAGGAAATAGAATCCAAGTAAACTACTAAAACTAAATACTGTTTTCCTAATCAGATTAGGAAATAAAAAAAAAAGGGAAGAAAACAATAAAAAAATAAGACAAGTTTCTAAATAAAATTCTATCTAATTAAAGAAGTAAAATTATTAAACAATCTTGATTTTATTCGTCTACTTGTACTACGTCAAAACATCACCATCCCACTGATAAATTTTCAACCCATTCAACAAGGTCGAAAGAACCAATCTTTCTTCATCCGTTCTTGGAAATACAGGATAGCATCCTTTGTCCTATTGTTCCGAGAACAAATGCAGAAAATAGAGGATTACTCAAAATACAGGACAGCATCCTTTGTCCTATTTTTCCTAGAACAAATGCAGAAAATAGAGGATTACTCGCAATCCAATGTTCATAAAAAAAAATATTTCAATCTGAACATTGTCAAGAACCATTGGATGGGACCTAGCATAATACCATATTGACCGTCCGAAAGTACTGAACCAATTCAAGTTTTTTTTTTTTTTAAAAAAAAAGGTCAATGGTCAATAGAGACTGGGTCAAGCCAAAAATCAGACGGGTCCAAAATGCACCATCACTGTCTTACAAAATTTTTACAGAGATGATCATTATCAGTAGCAAAGATAACAACTTTATAGATAATTGAAGTACAGAAGAAAATAATCTTTGCGGACCCCATATTAACTCAAAACCATTACTACTACTTCAAAATATTTCTTTTTTTTTCAATGCTTTGATCTATCAATGCTGATTGTAGTCATCAATCAAGATTTCTCTGTTCAAATTTTTTCTTATTATTTATTTAACAGAGAGTCCAACCTTATTATGATAACCCTTGCAGTGAAAAAACATCAATTTTCCATTTAGTAGTCATAATAACAAAAGAATGAATATGAAGATATAGACGATAATCATAGTCATAACAACATTCATTTTTCTGCTAAAATATTGTGGAAAAACAGATGATTAGGAATCAATAACACATGCTCTGATACTAATGAAGGATATTATATCCTCTAAGATGCAGAAATAGATCCTGATAATCATTTATAGAAACATATTTTGATAATAACTTGCAGAAGTCATGCCCAAGATCAAATTGAATCACTGATTAGAAAGTATATTACAATTATGGACATACCTTATTAGCCACAGATTATAAGCCCCTTTGGAATCCTGAGAATCAATGTCTGAGAAAATATGATAGAGGGAATATTGTTCTCTGTACTATATTTTCTTTTTCTGTAAAAACATACGTTAATAGAAGTGTCATATCCTTCTTTAAATAATTGTTTGAAAAAAGACAGTTGTCTGAAAGAAAGGTCATATCCTTTTCTTTTAATTAACTACTCTTTTAGCAGTTGTTTTCACTAAAGGACATATCCCATCATTGGCGACTCATAAATTCCAATAGGAAGGAAGGTGAGATTGTAGAGATTTCTGTCAAAGTGAGGAGATTTCGAGACACGAAGCAGGTATATTTCGAGACCTATTTAAGTGATTTCGAGATAAGAGATAGTTGCTTTCTAGACAAGAGAGGGGACTTTCGAGACACACTTTCGAAACAGGGACTTTCTAGACACACATTTGGACTTTCGAGACACATATATTTGATTTCGAGACACAGTGTAGAAATGGATTACATGAGGATTGCTGTTCAAGAGGGTTCTTTAGTTGGAAGGGTGGGTGCACTAGTTGTACCATCCGATGTAAACTATGAAGATTTGAGGAGAACTATGGCAAACTTGATGAAGATTGACTTAAACCAATTTGACATACAAATGTAAATTGCTTCTAAATTTTGTAACGGAAGTATAAAATTAATAGAGATTAAAAACATGTATGGCATCATATATTTGAAGGGGGAAGAGAATCCTAAAGTTGTCGTCGTGAACAAAATTCAAGGGACTTACGAGGTGGCATCTGTGGTGATATTTTCGGTAATTGTCCATCCGGTCCAAATGATCATGAAAGGGTGAGGTTTATTAATGCAAATGACGAAGCGGGAACATCTAGATATATTCACACAGATGATAATTATGAATTCGATGAAGAATATATTCACAGTGTTGAGGTTGAGGATGATATTGATGATGATGACAATGGTGACAACAATGATAATGATGACAACTTCCACGATGGAATGAGGTAAGTGATTCCATTTGAGCAATTTATACCAAACCGTTCTACTCACTTTGCAAACATGGTTTGGAATGACTACGAAAAGGTGCATTTTTTGGAAGATGATACTGTTCCACCAGTGAGTTTTATTGAAAAGGATGTAGTATTTAACAATAAGGATGAACGGGCAGCAACAGTCGATGAATATTCACTCAATAACCAATTTTCATATCATGTGGCACGTTCGGATAAGGGGAGATTTGAGGCACGATGTAAGAAAAAAAAATGTACTTTTATGATACATGCAAATTGTAGAGTTGGATGCCAAATTTGGGTTATTCACAAGTTTGTCTCGACTCACACTTGTATCCAAACTCCACAGCAAAGCCAAAAAGAAGTGTAAATTCAACAACGATTGGTCTTATGTATGCCGATAAACTCACCAATACGAATCACACCCCCCAAAAATGTGATTCAAGACATGTGGGATAATTATGGTGTGAAGCTCGGATACACCAAATCTTAGCAATCTTTATAGCATGCTAAAGATATAGCCTATGGAACTCTAGAAAACTCATATAGACGGTTATCGTCATACCTCCACATGTTAAAGCGTGTAATGCTGAGGACAGTGAGCAAAATACGTATGCGAGATGAGCAGTTTCTAAGCTCATTTTATGCACTTGGTCCTTTGATTGATGATTTTAAGTACATAAGGCCCGTAATTATCATAAATGCAACAAACTTGAAAGGTGTGTGTGAGGGAAAAATTTATGCAGCTGTCTGTGCAGATGGAAATGGGCAAACGTTTCCCCTTGCTTTTAGGTTTGGCAAGGAGAAATGCAACGATTCATGGGAATGGTTCTTGAGAAGATTCCGGACTGCATATGGATTGCTGGATGATTTGGTTATTGTATCTGATCGACACAAAGTCATACTGCATGCAGTGAAGATAGTATACCCTGAGGTCCCACATGTCTTTTGTTATCGACATCTGAAGGAAAACTTAAAGACAAAATGCAAAAATTCTCAGGTTGCACTTTGTTTTAAAATGCGGCATATGCCTATGACAAGCATACATGTGACCTCTACTTTGGAGACATTAAAGAGATGCACCCTCGGAGTTCATCGTTGGTTGGATGTTGAGGTAGGACGCCCGAGTTGGTCAGACGAACAATATCGTGGAGTCCTTCAACTAGGCTATCAAGAAAGTTTGGAAGTTGCCTATTACATCTGCACATAAGTGTTTTAAGAGTTTGTGTTAGGGTTGGTTCAACAAAAGTAAGGAAGCAGCAGTTATAATGCCAAATATTATCACCAAGCTGGTGGTGGAAAGAATTGAGGAAGAAGCTGTGAAGGTCGACCTGGAAAGGCTGCGAACTACATCCATTCGAGATATAGAGGAATATGTCATAGGAAATCCACAGAAGAAAGCAAATGTTCTGGTGGATATCCTCTAGAATACCTGTAGATGTCGGAGATAGGAAGTGGAAGAGATACCTTGCAAACATGCCATTGCTGTTGTCAGGTAAATTTTTTGTCTATTTCGTGACTTATTTGCTAAATTTAAAAGGTCCATTCGAGTAAACCATAAGAGATTCGAGACAGAACAATTTTGTATCGAAATTATGTCTCTGTCTCGAAATATCCATTCGAGACTAGACAATTTAGAGATTCGAGATGGTCCAATTTCAAGATATATGTCTTACATTCGAGACATAAGTCTTCCATTCGAGATTCAAGACATAAGTCTTCCATTTTGTTTTTTTATGTTTTTAATTTTATAAGCATATAATTAGATCTTTCCACGAATCATTTACCTTCATTCTTTTTTATAGGGAAAATAGGGTTTATTATTACACTCTATGTTGTGATCATTCATTTGACACGGAAAAATTGAGGATGAAATATGCACCTTCAATACAGCTTGTGCCCTTGTGTTCATCTTTAAATTCAATTGCAGGTATGGATGATGTGGTTGTCAATCCTCCTACTAGCAGAAGGTCTGTTGGAAGACCACAAGAGGCACCCTTTTTTTCTCGAAACGAACAATACTATCGAAGAAAAACGTGCTCCCTATGCAAGAGAAAAGGACATAATCGTATCACCTGTCCATATGCTCACAACATGGAAGCCCAACATCCCGAAGAAGATGATCAACATGCTAAAGAAAATGATTCAACCGGGACTGACTTAAATCATGAAATGCACGTATCTGATCTGAATTCCACACAACAACCTTTTGAGATAAATTTTGTTAACGTTCATGTAAGTATCTTTGTGGAAGGTGTAGATTTTTATCCCAGCAATATCAGTGTTGACACGGTTGATGACATGTAAATGTTGTTATTTTAACAAACGGTGAATTTGTCATTTAATGTATATTGCATTTTCGTCATTGAATTAAGGGCACGATCGTCTCTAACCTGTATACGGATTGATATATATATATATATATATATAAATTTATATTAAATCATAAACATAATATTTTACAGAAAAATGTATAATAATTTATGTTTTACAAAACTTTGCCCAAACTTTACCCTAAGTATTTTAATTTTAAAACATATTATAGTTATAACTTATTATTTACGGATTGTAAGCATTTGGATTTAGTTATAACTTATTATTTACTTATTATAAACATAGAATTATTGACCAAATCAAAACTCAAACTATACCCTTTTGGTCATTTTGGTCCCTAAAGTATTAGCGACCAAAATGACCAAAAGGGTATAGTTTGAGTCCTGAATTGAGAAAAAAATACTTTAGGGACCAAAATGCAAAAAGGGCATAGTTTGAGTCCTAATTTGGTAAAAAAAATGCTTTAGTTACCAAAATGCAAAAAAGGTATAGTTTGAGTCCTAATTTGGCAAAAAAAAAAACTTTAGCGACCAAAATGCCAAAAGGGTATAGTTTGAGTCCAAATTTGGCAAAAAAAACACTTTATGGATCAAAATCCAAAAAAGGTATAGTTTGAGTCCTAATTTTTTCAAAAAAAAACTTTAGGAACCAATATGCAAAAAGGGTATAGTTTGAGTCGTAATTTGGGTATAAAGGAAGGTAAGAAAGTAATTTCTCATTTCTGATATAATTTTTATTAACTCAAAATGTTAAAATTGACTTTTGAGTAAAAATTGAAGAAATGAAGAATAAAAAATATATATTTTTTCATTGATATAATATAAAAATAAAAAAAATTTATATTAAATTACTGTATTATTTACAATATAAATTTTTTCAAAAAAAAAAATTTAGGAACCAATATGCAAAAAGGGTATAGTTTGAGTCGTAATTTGGGTATAAAGGAAGGTAAGAAAGTAATTTCCCATTTCTGATATAATTTTTATTAACTCAAAATGTTAAAATTGACTTTTGGGTAAACATTGAGGAAACGAAGAATAAAATATATATATTTTTTCATTGATATAATATAAAAATAAAACAAAATTTACATTGAATTATTGTATTATTTACAATATAAAATAATAAAAAAAATTTGTAGAGCCATCTCCTATCCGCTATACCGCAACATGATCCAAGCCATCTCATCAATAATGTACTGCGCCATAGAAGCCGTAGAAGGCAATTGGGGCATCTCTTTAACATCCCCCCTCATCAGCTGTGACACGTAACAACACACATGGGCACCGCAGCTGGTTCTGTCAGGTTGAATAGGGATAGAGTGCACTGAGTTATTAGATGGGTCATGCAAAACTACGGTGAATGTCTCAACCAAGGAACTACCTGTCTTGTCATAAAATCCGACCTGCTAGAGTAATCGTGGAAACATCAAGTGGACCGGCTCCATCAAGTTAAATTGAGACTCCTTCACCTCGGCCAATGCTTTCGGATCATACAATGTGATCCGAGACCCTTGAAGATCTACCCGAAGTAACACCCAATGCTCATGGTGGCGACAGGACATCAATATCTATATACAACACAGTACAAATATTAAATCAATTACTATAGAATAAATCATAATTTAAACCTAGAGTTATGTACAAAATGAAATTAAATACCTCTTCTGCATCCCACCGTGCTACCTCTCCTGTGTCAACATCTCCCTCGACCTAGGCAGTGACATAGTTCTCCAAGATGAGGGACCCCGGTTCCGCTCCAAATGCTTTTGTCTCGTCCCATGCACCTTGGAGAATACTCTGTAATTGGAGTTCGTTAAAAATCGATGTTGTAAGTACAGTAAATGAAATCGATATCAATATAATTTTTTAACTATGTACGTATAAGTATATCCTGACAAGTGCGAAGCAGAACCGGCTGTGGTAAATTGATGGGGCCTCCGCTGTTGCTCTCCGTAGTGAAGCCATGAACTTATCCATTTGGTGGTCCTTGATATACTCCGTCATCGTCCTGATCCTCGCAAGGTCAGCCCTGACAAATGACAAGATCCCCTCAATCGTGCGCTTATCACAAAAATTTTTATTAGAACAATAAACCGAACAAGTTATAAAATGCAAATTAATCATCAAAAGAAAGTGAATTACATACCTGAACTTCCGGAGCTGCAAAAGTCATCCAATTGTGCCCAATCTAGGGTGGACTGGTCCATCACGGTAGGCAGAATCTCCCTCTGCACCTCTTCCACTTGAGTTGTCCTCACTGCCTTCATCCTCGACTTCTTCCTTGGCCTCGACGTGATGGGCCGGGTCGGTATAAGGTAACCGTACACCTACGGACAGGACCTTGACCCGACGTGTACGACCAAGCTCCTAATAAAATGAATTACTCAATATGAGAATTACTACAGAATTACTTAATAATAAAATAAATGATTCACAAAGACTAAAATTTATGTTCCAACGATCCAAATTTTACTTGGATTTACTTGGATAGTGGTGACTGGAGCCGGAGGAGCTGAAGGAGCCAGAGGAACGCCTGGATCCTCTGTCTGATTGACAGGTGCATCGACCTATTATTTAAAAAAAATAGAAGAACCATTTTAATACCGGTTTTCGATACTACATTTATCTGGGTGGGAGATGTCGGGCGAGGGGTGGCCCGCGAAGGGGAATCATGTAGTGGCGGAGCATCTCCACTACCGTCATCCCTCTCCAGCACATCGAGCCTGCACTCGATATGGGTAAGCCACTCCAGGATACTAGCTTGAGTTGTCCCGATCTATGTGAATCGGTGGAGTAACTGATCCCCAAGTTGCTGCAACAGGAAGTCGACCCTGGCCATGGGTAGATCATCCATCGAAGAAGACTGTAATTATAAAATTCAGTTAGAATCCATCTGTAATTGTTTTTAGGGTGGGTTTATTTAAGTATGAAGAGGTACGTGCCTGACGTCATCTCCTCTCGTGTGGAGAGGGAATAGAAGAGGGATGTCCGCTCCCTGGGTCCTTTGTCGAAGTACTCGACCTTGAGACCTCGCTATCGGACTGATCGAACTATTTCAATCAATCCTCTGTTCAGCCAAATCCCGATCAGGACGTGGGATCTAAAATGCAATAAAAGTAAAGTATCAACGATCTTCGTATTTAACTTTTTACATAATGAACTTAAATTTTGGAAATTGAGATTAGTCTTACCTGATTGAATGGTGGAACCGGCAATCCCTGTCTGCACCCCCTAGAATGAGATGGGTAGATAATTACCCTAGCATGTTGCTGCAATATGTGGGATGTGGTTGAAATCGACCTAGTATGGCTGCTGCTGCTCCGCATAATCAAGCTCGATATACGGGGAGATAGCACGAGCCTATGATTGGCAGTTTGATTTAGTGATAATAACTAATTAATAAATGAAAGTGAACATTGATAAGGTATTCACTTACCTGATCAAGTAGTTAGGGCCACTCCCTTCTCCTAAGTCGGGACCTCGAAAGGCGAGGCACCTCGAGCATCGTGGCCCTTCATGGGAAGAACCACGTCTAGCCGAAACTTGGGCGTCCTTACACAACTCAGGAAAGGAAGTATTGTACACCCACCACTAATTAAAAATAAGAATAAAAAACTTTCAAATCATTATTTAGAGAGTCTAAAAAATACCATTGATAAACGAATGTAATTAATAATATGAAAACTTACCAGCAACACCTAACAGTTGTTGTACATGTGTCTCTTCGAGGAGTCCTCCTTGATGGCTTGTTGATAGGAGTGCACCATGTGGCTCCACCTGATTGTTCCCTATAGGAACGACTCTACAGCTTCCAACTCGTCTAATGTCTACCATACGTAAAAAGGTATGTCTGTAGTCTGCTCTCAAGTCAGTATCCAGTGAGCTATGATGATGCTGTATGCCAATCTGAGGGCATCATCGACAGATAGTTGTCCTACGGCCATGGCTTGCCACCTCTACAAGACTATCCGTGGAGGAACCAAATTCACCCCTATCAATCGAGCCATGATTCTATCCTAACTTGGTCCCTTCTCAATAATATGCCGGTTTACTACCCAATAATGTAGACCGGTGAGGAGAGTGTACTCCTAGAGGCCTAGTCGGTGTGATCGGCCTCCAATGAGGAACCATATTTCGTCGGGCTTGGAACCTTTTAGAATGACCTCCCGTCTCAAGATATGCAGGGCAACCCTCGAATGGTACCCTCCATGATAAACAAGAAGATCCACCATGTATCCAAAAGGCCCCCTCTCAAAACGCTCCAGTGCCCCATGGCGCTGTAGCAGGTCCGTCGTCTGGGTAACAATCGAAAACTTGATGTGTGCACGAAGCGTGTTCCCTGACAAACACGGCGGGATCGTGTTAGAATTGAAAGGTGTGATGGGTGAGATCCATATCTCTGCAGTTTCTAAATTAGTTAATAAACAATTTCGAGATACACGAAAATAATTTCTAGACACAATCAACAAATTTCGAGACACGGTTTCTAAATCAACCCAGACTTTCAATTACATTTCTTTCAAGACACACAACAGACATTTTGAGACAAAAAGTAAACAATTCGAGACACACAGTAGTCATTTCTAGACACCAAGTCATTTCGAGACACAAACTAAACCTTTTGAGACACAATTTATACATTTCAAGACACAAACTAAACCTTTTGAGACACAAACAGAAACTTTCAAGACACAAAGAAACAGTTCGAGACACAATCAAACCCTTGAGACACAATCAAAACTTTTCGAGACACAATCAAACCCTTTCGAGACACAGTCAAAACATTTCGAGACACAATCAAACCCTTTTGAGACACAATCAAACAATTTCGAGACACAATTAAACAATTTCGAGACATAACAAACAATTTCGAGACACAAAGAAACATTTCGAGAAACAATTAAATCCTTTCGAGACACAATCAAACAATTTCGAGATACAACAAACCATTTCGAGATACAACAAACCATTTCGAGATACAAAATTCAAACTTATGCACGATCGTCCAAGACAGTTTCAACAAAATACAAAATCGAGGTAAATAACATTTAGCATATTCGATAAAAAATCAAAGTTTAAGTTTGAAGAAAACCTACCGGTAATGGCAGCGGCGAGGACTACAACGATGATGATGAAATGATCTACCGACGACCGACGAATGGCATCGTTGTAGCAGTGTGGATTCTACCGGAGTGTGTAGCGAAAATGGAATGAGTGGCAGCTTCAGTTGGGAGTGAAGAAAATGAGAGTGGAAGAAAGGAAGAAGAGAAAGAAAGTGGGTAAGAAAAGAAGAAACATGAAGAGTGGAGAAGATTGAGAGTTGGTCTCAAAATGGGAAGAAAAGAAACTGTTTGTGCCCTTGTCTCAATTTGGATATAAAGGTAAGAAAATAATTTTTTATTTCTATTATAATTTTTATTACCTAAAAATATTAAAATTGACTTTTGTGTATAGATTGAAATCAGGACAACCTAATTTGGTAGAATTGAAATGTTTTCAGAAAATGGAGAAAATTAAAATTAGGTCAACGGATATATTTGGGAATTTCCTCAAAATCGAAAGGAGCCAAAAACCACATTTGCCCATCACCTTCAACCCCCCAACAACGACTCCCACGAGAATAATCTCACCTATCACAAAAATATTTGTTAAAAAAAATCTCTAATAAAACATCAAAATTCGTAATTCGTCAATTTCGTCAGATGTGTGAACTCACCAGTCACCACTATAATAATAATAACAATAATTCCAATTGATTGATTTTTTTTGGAAAGCCGATAGGTAAATTGATTGATTTTTTAAAAATTTTATTTCTATAACACATCACGTCAATTGAAAATTACTTATTATTATAATTAAGCTAAGATAATATCTCGTATATTTCTTAATAATATTATAAATTAGGTTTCGCATCTATCATTATGTGTCACTTCATATTACATTAATAAAATATTAATAAAAATTTTGCATGTAGTCTTCAATTGTTAAAGAATAATTTATCTTTTAGGGATATATATTAAATTTTTAGCGATATAACATAAAATAGCATACAAATATGTATTAGGAGATCAGGAATCCATAAATTATGTATTGAAAAAATTTTGTATATATTTATATATATATATGTAATGCTATGGAGCTCAAATTATGGAATGTTCCAACTAAGTCTTCAATGGTCAACTAATTTTAAAAAAATGAAATAAAATATAATCGAGTACCCTTAGGATTAGGAATTCTATTATGTGCACTTGTTTATGCGCACCTTTGTGCACCATTAGTGAAATGACACATAAACAGATGCACATAATAGAATTCCTGCCCTTAGGATTTAGTTTTTTTTTTTAGCATATAATAGTTTATAAAATATATCTTAAAAAAAATGTTTTATAGAAGAGTTTATTTATTTTCTTTATTAAAAGAAAAGTTGACATAATAATTGATCGTTAAAAACTTAATTGGAACATTCTATAATTTGAACTCCGTAGCACTCCATAGTATTTCCTATATTTATATATTTGTATATATATATTTATATATTTATATTAGGTTATGGTTTTATAGTTATTTTTAATAGTATGAAAAAGTTGGACCTCAATCAATGAGTTGTGACTCAAAATATTAGATAAATTAATTTTTTTGTGCGAAATTCAATTGGTTCAATTCAAATCCAAAGTGAACCGATTAGAAATAAATGTCCACTCATAATATTAAAATTTCCTTAAAAATATAAAAAGTCTTGTTAATAATATTATTTTTATTGCGATAAGTAGTGGTTCTTTAATTACAAAAGGCATTTTGTTCTTATGAAGAAATATAAATTTCTTAAATTAAGAAAATTATTAGCATAATTATAAATCAAAAGTGTAGTTTTTTTTTAAAAAAAATAATAGTTTTATATTTTAAAATAAAATACAAAAACATTTTTTTTGTTAATATTATACAGATTATTGCAAAAGAATAATAACATAAACCTTACTTAAAAAAACAATACTCCCTCCATCACTATTTATAAATCATTATCCACCATTTTATCAAAATTAAGGTAATATATTTTTTTCCCTGAAAATGTCCCTATTTGTAAATCTAATCAATCTAACAATAGTGGCTAGTCAAGTTTCTTTGATGACATCCCAATGAGTTGAGTGGCCAGCGCATAAACCATAGATCTCAATTTTGAATTCCATCAACACCCTTTTAGATAAGGAGAATATAGGGGTGCATTCGAACTGGCCAGACACAGCAAATATATATATATATATATATGTATATATATATATTTATATTTATATATATATATATAGTGACTAATCAGAAGAGATAAAAATGAAGGATAATATAATAAAAATTCAATAAAATATTTAATAAATTAAAAATAATAATGAAAAAGTAATTAAAATGACTTATAAATGTAAAAGAATATATAAAAAAAATAGTGAACCACACGTTCCCGCCTCTAAGCTATGTAGAGATTATAAATCAAACATTATATTTCAATGGGACTTGGAAACCACTACAAGCAACAAACCAATTTCTCCTATTAACATAATCAAACTCGAAGAGAAAAGACGAGATTAGTATTATATTAATTCTCATCAAATTTATTATTAAACTATGCTTGAACGCAAATGTATATAAATAAAGTAATCTAGTGGTTGCGATATACAGAAAGTTGAGTTTGATGTAGCGTGTTAACCACGACACCATAAAACTTTCCCCAATTGGAGACCATCCAAATATAGACCAAGCATGACAGTAAGGCCAAATATTTGGTGACGTGACTTGTTTAAATAAAGAGACTAGATTTTCATTTTCTGATCAAAATAGAAAGAAGGGTTGTTGTCCAACCAAGTACCTCATCATTAATAAACACGAAACTTGCAAGAAAATTTAACAGCTCATGAAATTAAGAAAGTGACAAATACATGAATCAAATAATTGAACCGTTTATTAATTAATTAATTAATTAATTCATCCCAATTTTATAAAAATTGAAAAAAGATTCAGAAGATAGAAAATTCCCTTTTGAGTTCATTTTTCAAATCTGCAACTTCATTTTCAGGTAGAATCAAATTCACTATCCTTTCACCTTCTTTGGCACCAGGCAGTGCCAAGACACAGCACCTTCATCACCAACACCATTTAGACCATAGTTTGCAGGTTTGATGCTTTAATTGTGCTAATTGCAAGCGAGTTGCTCAAGGACGCCCCCATTTTAAAGGGAGAAGAATCGCTTCTATAGCATATTGTGATGATCTTTGGCCACCTCCATATCACTGCTGAAACAACCTTGAAAGGTTTTGCTGATAAATCTTTCAATTTTTCAGAAGCTTTTGAAAGCATTTGATTTATCTGTTCTGTAGGGATGTGGAAAGAATGGACTTGCATTTTGCAAGAATTGATGGTTTGCCAATGATCTCCAACAGGGTCTACCATCTTGATAGAATGTGGAATCTCATCGGCAAATGAAGAATTGGTTTTACTTTTGCTTATGCCATTCTTGGTGCATGGCATGGCAAGATGTTCCTAGGGTACTTGATCACTTGCCAAGATTTGACCCCATGTGTTGATGAAATCTGATACTGAATATACATCTCCAAGAATGTGTACCAGCTCAGCCCTACCGAAATGCCACCACATTTAAACCAAGTAAACTGAGAAGAAGAAGAAGCAGAAGAAGAAAAAAGTAAACACTACTTCTTGGAATTGAGTTATACAGAGAAAATGAAAAGCTCATAATTTTTGTAAAATCATATAAAATAGGTTTATATCATCACACATGAATCTTTTAGCCAGCGAATAACTAGAATCTCAACATGATCAAAATTTATTACCACTTCTCATGGAAGGTAAAAAATGTTCAGTAAATCTCTCTCTCTCTCTCTCTCTCTCTTTCTTTTTCTATATATAGGTATGGAAATGTAAATCTGACTTCACAAAACTTTGCCCTTCTGGTGCATCCGATCCTGTACCACCCATGTGTATATACATACACCAGCTAAAAACCCAGCTAAGAAAAAAATTAAAAAAGTACCGTTGGATGGCTCTTTCTTGTCTGCCATTCAAAAACCAAAACAGATTGAAATGAGGGCATTAAAGTCAACCCAAAACCAATCAATGAATATTTCACCAAAACAGAGCCATAACTAAAGTAACCATAGTAACAAGGACTTGCGGCCAAGCGAATCGCCCTGAAGGTGAGGCCTATGTACACGGCCCTTCAAGTGATCCTGCTACGCTAATAGCCCACTCCAAGACAACTTTTTTCTAACATTCAATTGAGGCAGCTTTCAGCACCTTCTTGATCAAGGGTGGTCCTATAATTTCTTTTATATATAAAAATATATTTTCTCCTAAAAAAATTGGGAATAGGAATAGGGATATTTTTTTAAAGTATTATTTTATTAAAGTTGTTGTCCATTTCGTATTTAGTGTAAGTACATCATCCCAAGTGATATCCAAGTTCTCCGGAACCACATTAGCAATAGAAAATCTTGAGGTGTACAAAATTTTAATTTTTTAATGTACAAAATTTTGTATTGTAATATATCATACATGTTGGAGGTAGGTTGTTTTCTAAAGAGAGAGTGGTACAGAGAGCTTTGCTTGAAGCATTACAACTAGGGTATCGAATGTGGAA
>JAOXNR010053477.1:0-14181 GCA_028571225.1 Parsonsia alboflavescens
CCAGCTCAGTGGAGCGACTATCTTTTCAAAGATAGACTTGAAAAGTGGCTACCATCAACTCCGAATCAAACCTAGAGCCGAGTGGAAGATGGCTTTCAAGACGAAGGATGGGCTCTTCGAGTGGCTGCTCATGCCTTTCGGTCTCTCGAATGCCCCCAGCACATTCATGAGGTCATGAATCAGGTATTGCGTCCTTTCCTCAAAGATTTTGTGGTAGTTTACTTTGATGATATACTTGTGTATAGTTGGGAGAGGGAAGAGCATTTGCAGAACCTACAGCTAGCTCTGGCTATATTGCAAGATCACAGTTTGTTTGCCAATCGGAAGAAATGCAGTTGGATGGTTGACAAGATAGTATTTTTGGGGTATGTGGTTTCAGCAAGTGGAATTCAGCCGGATGATGCTAGGATTCGAACGATCCGTGATTGGCCAGTACCAAAGAATGCAACAAAGGTTCAGTCTTTTCATGGATTAGCTAGTTTCTATCGGCTGTTTATCAGGGATTACAGTGTGTTGAGGGCACCCCTGACTGATCTTTACAATGCCAAGGTGTTTGAATGGATAGAGGCGGCTTAAGAGGCATTTGATGTGATAGAGGAAAAGCTGACGAGTGCCCAAGTACTTGCCCTGCCGAATTTTGATAAGGTATTCGAAGTGGATTGTGATGCTTCGAAGGTGGGCGTAGAAGCGATTCTGAGACAAGAGGGACGACCAGTAGCCTATTTTGACGAAAAACTTGGAGGGCCGAAGTTGAACCATTCAACTTATGATGTCGAGTTCTATGCCATAGTCCGAGCTCTTCAACATTGGCAGCATTATTTGATACAGCGGGAGTTTGTGTTGTACTTTAACCACTAGGCTTTGAAGTTTCTTCAAGGGTAGCATCGACTTAGTAATAGGCATGTCAAGTGGATGTTAGCGCTTCAGGAATTCACATTCACCTAGAAACACAAGTCAGGCGTCGCGAATAAGGTGGCTGAGGCATTGAGTAGAAGACGGTCGTTGCTTAACATGATGCGGGTTGTCACCTTAGGATTTGAGGGATTGAAAGAGTTGCTACGGGATGATGCAGATTTCGGTCCTATTGTGAAGGCCGTAGAGCAGCAGGAACGGTTTGACTATGTGCTTCATGATGCCTATCTTTTCCAAGGTAACTGTTTATGTATTCCTGATACATTGTTGAGATTATTGATTGTTCAGGAATTGCACTCGCAAGGGCATTTCGGCAAGGACAAGACAGCCGGTTTGATCAAGGAGAAATTTTACTGGCCAGGAATTGACAAGAGTGCCCAAGATTACGTTAAGCGATGTCAAGTTTGTCAAGTGTCGAAAGAAGGGGGCAATAATCAAGGTCTTTATACACCTTTACCTATTCCAGAAGAGCCATGGACGAATGTGTCAATGGATTTTGTATTAGGTTTGCCGCGAACGCAGAAGGGGGTGGATAGGTTCAGCAAGATGGCTATCTTCATTGCTTGCAAGAATTCCATGGATGCAAGCAAAATCACCGACTTGTACTTTGGAGATATGGTGCGGAGATTCAGACTGCCGCGAAGTAACCTGTCTGATCGAGATATGAAGTTCATGAGCCATTTCTGGCGGGAGCTTTGGAAGTGCATGGAGACCACTCCGAAGTTTAGCAGTCCATACCATCCATAGACAGATGGCCAGACGGAAGTGGTAAATCGCACCATGGGGCACATGTTGAGGGCGCAGGTCAAATCTTTTGGGACTTGCGATTCTGTACTTGCGAAGATTGAGTTTGAATTCAACTGCTTTGTGAACAGGTCCACCAAGTTTTCCCCTTTTCAGATTGTTTTGGGGCGAAATCTGAGGGCTCATCTCGACCTTGCTATTCTTGATCATGATTTGGCTCCAAGGAAGGTGGAGGATCGTCTAGTTGATCTACAGTCCATTCTTGCAACTGTCAAGGCAAACTTGGAGGAAGCTTATGCTCAGTACAAGTTGCACGCGGATCAGACTTGGCGGGATGTCCAATTTGAGGTAGGTGATCTGGTTTGGGTCTATCTGTCTAGAAAACGATATCCTGCTAGTGAATATCACAAGCTTAAGGGCTGGAAGGTTGGACCAAGCCAAATCTTGGAGAAACTTGGCATCAATACTGACTGAGTTGAGTTATCGGACGAGTTCAACATCTCCAATGTTTTTAATGTGCAGCATCTCACGGCTTTCCATAGAGATAATTCGAGCTTAAGGACAAGCTCCGTTCTGGAGGGGGAGCCTAACGTAGAGCTGGTTGCTGATCAAGGTGATTCAGATGCGGTGCAAGTTTCGGTTCCACAGTCAGCTCCACGGCGTTCAGAACGTTTGAAAAAGAGGACGGGAGCTGTTTGAAACACCGAATTGATGTCGGGCATGATTCCCGAGGTGACTGAAACGAACTTGGATCAAACTCAAATCTGACTGGGTAACCCAGAATGGCCCAACGAACCAAAGACACTACTATGCCAAGATGCAAGGCATTTTTCAGCCATCCAGAGTCGTTTCAATGGTGTTTTGGGCAATTTTCTGTTTATAGTGGCATTGTCGTAATTTTACTATTTTTTAGTGACAGTTTCGTAATTTCCTATTTTTCTAGGGGTTTTTTTGCAATTTCTTTACTTTTCATTTCCGATTAGGGTTTGGTTTTGTTTTAGCTTTAAGTTTTTCATTTCGGCTGGTTGTTTTTCGATAGTTTTTGATGAATTAAAGTTGCCTCTTTTCGGCTTTGTGAATTTTCAACTACTTTGAAAATTTGTTTTCGCTTGATTTTAATTTTCAGCATCTAACTACTTGCGTTGAAATTTGATCAGAAGGAAAATTGGATCAGGTTCTTTTTCGTTTCTTGTTTTGCAAGTTTCTAAACAAGAATGAATCTTCAGATTCCGTTTCTGACTGCATCACAGTAGGAGCAGGTCAGAGGTTCGCAAGGATATCCCAAGACGAGTGAGGATCTTCCCAAATTGGGTCTGCAAGAAAAAAGTTAGAGGAAATTGGGCAACGTCCCAGTTTCCCTCCAATGGTTAAGTTAGTTTAAGTGGAAGGATAGAATAGTAAAGACAAAGGGACTTAAAAGTGTTGTGTTTTGGTAAGTGTGATTTAACTTTATTTATATGAGAATTTCAAGAGTCTTGTCAACTATCCCTTATCAATATGGGACAACTGTCATGTCTTGTCAACTAACTTGACATTGTTCTATGCCTTGTGATATAAAGGCTATTTATTGTGTGGTGAATGGCTATATTTAATGATTAAATGCTCCCTTAATGATTGGAGCTTGGTGGTCGACATAATATATCATTGCGAAACTCTATAGATTTGGATTGTGCTTTTATAATTATTTCACTTTTGCTCTATGTGTATGAGTCATAATTATGGTGCTAAAATGGGTAGATACTTAGGAATATACATCATATGCCTTTCCCTCTTTGAAATAAAAAGAGATACTTGGGAGTATATATCATATGTCTTTCCCTCTTTTGAATAAAAAGAGTAGGGATGTAATTTAAGAGGTGAATGTACTTGGGAGTATATATCATATTTCATTCAATTTTTTAAATAAAAAGGGTAGGTAGGTAATTTGTCAAATGAATATACTTGGACACCTTGGATTTAGCATTTGATTAGGGGAAAGATGGTAGGGTGCCTCAATATCCTAGCACAGAGTGTAGGTTCACAAATGTTGTAGGTTTGAGGAGCTCATATGATTTGCCAGCTGATTGTGAGTTGCAGATCAGTGTAGTAATACTAGTATTAGAATGCCACCAGCTGGGTTTTGTACTACTTCTGTGGCTCATTTCAAGGCAGGGTTGAGGATACCTTCCCATCCTTTGTTTGTTGATATTTTGTGAATTTTCAAGCTTCGGTTGGTCCAATTGAACTCAAATGTGATCCCCTCAACCGTAGCTTTTCTTTTGATATGTCAAGCCCTCAGTGTTACAATTAGGCTGGAGTTATGACGAAATCTTTTTATGCTTTGCTAGAAATATAAGTCAGAGGGGGGCCAAGGGTACTTCTATGCCTAGAAAAAGAATGGGGCAACACTAATCCTACAAGGACCAACATCGATTCATGAGTGGAAGAAGGATTATATATATATTTGGCATCCTAGCTTGGGTGAAGTCAATAGCTCCCCTTCGAAAGAAGTAAAATCGGTGAACAATAGGAATCCTGATGTCACCTATGCTCTTGAAGCAAATTATGAAAAGTTTGAAAGGTTTGGCTATGTGTTATAGTGTTATGAAAATTGGTCTAAGGATATACTAAGAGTAGAGGGTTACTATGACATTAGAGAATTTGATGCAATAGCCCTAAGTATCAATTGTAATTTTTGTTCAAGTGTCTGGCCTATTTTGTTCATGTCGATCCTGAGTATCGACTATATCCTTGAATATTATATTAATGTTAAGACCTATTGTTTTTCAGGGTTGAGGTTTGGAGATGACACGACGTCAAAGTTGGTACCAAAAAAGAAATCCACTGATATGATTCCTACCTAGAGAATTGTAACCAAAGCTCTAGACAATGGAAGTTATAGTTTTGAAATAGGTATGAGAGGGTTTACTACATTCCTGGTACTTTTGCAAAGAAACGGGCTAAAGGAGCCGATGCAATAGGAAAGAAAGAGGTAAATGTTGGCAAGAAGAAGACAAATGCCAACACCAAGCGAAAGGGGCTGCCTGTTCCTAAGTTGATGCAATCGGCCTTTACTACTTGCTGATCCTCAGCGCCAATTGTGCCAACTGCTCCTTCCAACTTGCAGGGGAAACCTTCCATTGTTGGGGAAAAGAGAAAGCAGATGGCAGCATATAAAGAACCGGCAAAGAGGTCGAGGACTTGGGAACCTCATGAACTTTCTTGTGATGATGATTCCAATAAGATCTTCCTTCCTGGAGGGAAGATCTGGGAGGATGATAGGATGAATAGCTATAAGGATGTGATGGACTTCATGGAGCATTGTGTAACTCTTGGAGAGAATGAATTTCAAGCTCGTCGAGCCTGGGAGGAGCTGAAAAGGGAGATATACTTCACTAGTATGCTGGTATGTACAATTTTGTTGAGTATGTTTGTGTTTGTTTTGTGAAAAAATTCTACATGTTTGACCAGTTGCAAGTGGCCTTGAATAGTTTGGAACTGCTGAGGAGGATGGAGCAAGCTCGACTTGACGTGGTGTTGGAGGATGAATCTAAAATTAATGGGGAGTCCATCCAAGTTGGGAAGGAAAAGAATAATAAATTATCTGCTGAGCTGGCCCAAATGGTGGAAGACCAACCTTATGCTCAGCTATTTCTCTATCAATACCTTCAAGGTCGTTAAGTCACCAGGTAAAGACCTTTAAGTACTCTTGAAATGAGTCCACTAGTTTTCATTGACATTACAAGGTAAAAACTCTCTTATCTTTATTACTTTCTCTAGGAATTTGGGATTGAGAAAACCTTTTCTCCTTTTCTAGTTCCTTTGGTCATCCAATGGTAGGTCAATAAAATCAACCTTTGAGGTCATGTCCAAGGGCTCTGCATCCCCTTTAGTGAGGTAGCATCCTGAAGCTACATTTTTGTCGCCCTCTAAGGTGATCCAGCCATCTCCAACTTGAATCCTCATACAATAGCTCAACAAGGAGATCTCAACTTTTAGGTAAATGACAATTTTCCTTCCAAGAATTGCATTATAGGTTAATGGTGCATCAACAACCAGCTAGTCCATGACCTCTGTGATACCCTTATCATTTACGTGTACTACAGTGGGTACCCGTAAAATTCCTTCAACATAGGTCATGTTGCCACTGAAACTAGTTAGAATTGTATCTGATTTTAGTAGCGAGCTCTTGTCTATTCCCATTTGGTTGAATGCTCTCTTGTATAAGACATTTACCGCTTCATCATTGAATCGGCTGTAGTAACTCTAGGTGCTTTAACTGACCTTCTGTTTGATATTGAAGAGGTCATTGATGTCTATCTTGTAGCTCTTACAGCTTTGATAGTTTTTCAAAAATAACTAATTTAGATGTATCCAACTTGAGATACTTGCCTCTGGAATGCTCTTGAACCATGATTGTGCTTTCTTGGTCAATGTGGACTGTAAAGATCGGTAGTTGACATGATCGGGATATTCGAACATCTCCATATAAGAAACGTATTCATCAATGTGCTGCTAAGGTTCATTGTTGCCATCATATTTCACTTCGACCTAAGATGCTTTGAATCCTGGAGGCAGTCAAGTTGTTCTAATACTGTGGACAAATGATGATGGCTCAGAAAAATGCACATTTCTCTTGACTTCTTGATGGATTTATTGCCACACCCTGAGCTTCGCTGCCTATTCTTTTGATCGAGCTTTGCCTAGGGGGTATCCTTTCTCTAGAAAGAGGTTTTAGTGAGCTCCCCTATTTGTCTAGACTTGTTACTTGTCACTGACTTCTAGAAATTGATGCTTGATTGAGCGTATCTCATAGGTCATAATTACAACCATTACCAAGAGTCTCCCTGAGGTCGGTCACTGGTGGGGCTCTTTCTGCATTGCTTCTCTTTTTAATCCTTAGTTCTCGAGCTTCTACCCTTGTATTTTTTGTTCTGCAACCTTCATCACTTTGAGTTTGGACCTCTGGATGGTCTCTTCCTCCCTCCAGAGGTTGAGGTGGACCCAATTGCGTGTCATTTTTTCGTCCTAGCTATCCGGGTTGTTGTGTTTCCCTTGAGATGTTGCAGGACTCCGCCAAGTTGATACATAGTCTCTTCTACCTGATATACCTTCCAATACTACCACCATATGTTCCAAGAGGTTCGCTAGAATGGAAACATGGCTTAACCTAGATCTCCGTGGTCTAGGAACATTGTTGTCGTTGTTTGGATTTTGATGTCTTTGTTTTTTTTTTATCTCCGAGCCATCCCAAATCTTGATGGCACTTGTAATCACAACCATAAAGATTTAGATCATTGGAGTAGGTTGTCACCCTGAGGAGAATTTTGATGCCTAAGTCAGTATTCGTTGAGAGTAAAATTGAATGAATTTGACTGGTCTCATCTGTGTGTGATTCAACCATGTATATTGAATAAGGAATTACCATTTAGGTCAAGTTACGTTGTTGGAGTTGATCTCAATTTAGTGAAACTAGGCGTTTTAGGATAATTGGGTGATAATATGATGCCAATTGCTCCTAAAATCGTTTATTTTCCATAATATTAGGTAAATTATCATGCACACTCTAGTAAGCCTCAAAGGTCAAGATGAGTGATTTTAAGGTTTATAACGTATGTTAAGCGTCATAGATGTTTAATCGTGGCATGGAGGTGCATGAGATGGATCAGAGCTCACTAGGTCAAAGCTCGTGAAACATTTCTCAAGCTCATTAGAGGTTGATGACCTAGGAGGTCAATGACTCACTTTTAGAAATATTGGATCGGATCTCTCATATTCGGGTCAATATATGAGTTCATTTAGGTCAGGTTATTCAAGTCATACCCATTTTACCTATCAACGAGGTAGAATTTAATTTCTACTCAATATTTTTTGTTCAAAGAGGTACTAAAATTAGCGTTATAATTACTATTTTTTGTTTATAAATATCTATATGCATTTACGGGTTTAATTCTCTACGCACAAAAGAGGTTTATCCATTCGTGCTCTGCCTAGCTCACCTCCCGGTTTGAATATTTTATTTAATAATTTTTTTTATAAATAACAAATTTAATATGATAGTATCATGTACATTTATAAGCAACACTTTAACTTATTAGAAAACAAATTTAAATATTAAGAAATAAAAAAATTAAATTCTATTGAGGATAGATGATAATACAATGCAAAGTTTTTTGAGTTCCAATCTTCAACTAGACTTTTGTATGACACTTTCTAATATACTTGATGGAGCTCAAGAGTGAACTCCGAGTCACCCCTAAATCACAATGACTGCAATGACCGCAACCGGAGAAGAAAACAAAGAGGTCATTGGAGTGGGTTGTGCCCAGGGAAAAGCTCTGATGCCTAAGTTGGTATTCTAAGAGTAATCTTGTGTAATTAATGAAAAAATATTTGCGACAAGCATCACATGCTATGGCAGAAAAACAAAAATTCTGGATTAAACTGATGCATGTATATTTGAGCAAATAAAATATTGAATCATATACAAGTTTCGGATGTGTACCTTTTTTCTTGTTTGTTGTTGCCGAATTTGTTGACACAAAATTCGTTCAAGCCTTTCACTTCAATAACTTGAACTGTGCCTCTCGTGTCCACACGAAACTGACCGACGAAGAACTCCAACTGTTGGAGAAAATGGCTACTTAATGCTCCTTCCTTAATAGAAGAATTTGGTTAGCTCTTAGTGTGAAAAATTCAGTTCTTTTGATTGTCAAAACCGAATTGATTTTTCCTTTCTTTTCTTTCTCTCTTGCCTTTCTCCTTTTTCTTCTTATTTCGCAAATGAGAAGATGAACAACTGGAATTATATATGTGAGAAGCCAAATGAGATAAAGAGATAAGAATAAACAGGAAATGATCAGACACATTGTTTTTAATATCACGGAAGGAGAAAAGATAATGCTAAAATAAATTAGCATTCATGTTTACCATACCAAAGGTTATCACCAATACATTGGACCAATTCAGGTACATCATACCAAAGGTTATCACTAGTACATTCAACCAATTCATGTACACGTTCGGCTTCTCTTCTTTTATTTCATGTACATGCATATAACATTTATATGCATTCAGTCGACTTTCTTTTCATCTTGGTCCAATGGACCTAGTCTCATGTGGCCCACTTCCTTTTGTGGTCCGATTATAATTTCACATACGCTCGAATCCAATTCGAGACCATTTTTACGTTCCTCGATTAATCTCGAAGTGTGTGACCTTCTAGGTTTCCAATTTATGTCGGTCGATAAATTTTACAACTTGTCGCAATACTTTTCCACATTAAATCGGCTAACCTAATTTTTACCTATTTAATCATGTTAAATTTATAAAGTCATGAGCGGTGTCTAGCAACACTTCATGACTCCCGATTAACTGAGAATCAAGACTTGATTTTTCGAAACCTGACCATAGACAATATTCATGCGATAAATCCTTTTACAGACTTATACCGATTTGGTTCAGAGTACGGCTTAGTTGTCAACTCCCACAAGACCGGCGTGGCCATGCCTAGACCAAATCATAATCGTTTCTTGCCACCAAGATATTACCTTATAACTAAGTCTTGAACTACTTCAAGTTAGTTAGCTGCGGCCACAGACTTTCTGTAGTCATCTCATACAAGAGGCCCTTAGGTATAACCTCATATTTCTATTGAGTACTCAAATATCTTCAAATATGTAGAACTGTGCCCGATCATCATCCTATGAGCTACCTTATTTAGGCAACAAGGAATGACATCATAATGCAGTCTTCAGTATCCAAGATACCCTTGAGCATCTCAAGTCAAAGGATGTCACACATTGCAATGATGAAATATTCACTAACATATGATCCGAAGATCCCATGTGAATATTTCATAGAAAGGTCTCTGATGTACTCAACTACTTTGGGCATCCACATGTTATACTTAGAACGTCTCCATTTTCTCAATTCATGAGTCCTACTGCTTGATTAGATCAAGAAGTAATAACATGTGCTCATGTGTCCAAATTAACAGTGTCCAGTCTTGTTAATTCTATGACTAGGGATAATTAAATATAACATATTTACACATGATAAGCAACTCATTATCATGATTACTTCCATGCTATGTTATATTATGGACCTTTCCCTTCTAGTTCGCCAATATATATACATATGATCAGAAATTTAATATTCAATTCATTAAAATGACAACCAAAATGAAATTAATGCCTGAATGCACATTAATAAATAATAATGTACAATACATGTAAATACCCTAATGTGATTGCTTTAGGGCACTATTCTAACAAACTCCCACTTGACCTAACACCAATCGCCTTTATAACAAATACTGTAGGCGAGTACATAACTATCAAACTTCCTCTAAGGAAGTGTTTTGGCCAACGGATTTGCCACATTCAGATCAGTGGGTATTCTCTCTATATGTACATCACCTCTACCAATGATTTCTCGAATCAGGTGGTAGCGTCTCAGTACATGCTTGGATCGCTGATGAGACCGTGGCTCCTTTGTCTGCACAATAGCTCCATTGTTGTCACAATAAAAAGCTATTGGGTTTGACATGTTGGGGACCACTCCTAGTTCGGTGATGAACTTTCTAATCCATACTGCCTCTTTTGCTGCTTCTGAAGCTACGATGTACTCTGCATTAGTCGTGGAATCAGCAGTAGTCTCTTGTTTGGAACTTTTCCAACTGACTGCACCACCATTCAGGATAAAGATATATAAGGATTGAGATTTGGAGTCATCCTTATCTGTTTGAAAGCTGGCATCAGTATACCCGCTTACTTTCAGTTCACCTTCTCCATAAACCAAGAAACCATCATTAGTTCTTCTTAAGTACTTTAGGATGTTCTTGACGACCGTCCAGTGACCATCACCGGGATCCGATTGATATCTCCTTGTAACACTTAGAGCGTAAGATACTTCCGGTCATGTACATAACATTGCATACATGATAGATTATACAACAGAAGCATAAGGAATCTAACTCATGCATGCTCTCTCATCTTGTGTCTTCGGACACAGATCTAGAAAGAGTTATCCCACGTGTACTGGGGAGATTACCTCTTTTTGACAAGTCCATCCCAAATCTTTTGAGGACTTTGTCTATGTATGTACTTCGTGAAAGACTGAGCAACCTTCTCGATCTATCTCTATAGATCTTTATTCCTAAAATATAGGCTACTTTTCCAAGGTCTTTCATGGAGAATTGTCTCGACAACCAAATTTTGACAGATTGAAGAGTTGATATGTCGTTTCCTATTAACAAAATATCAACTACATATAGTACAAGGAATACGACTACACTTCCACTAACCTTTTGGTATTCGCATGGTTCATCCTTATTTTGTGAGAAACCAAACTGTTTGATTGTCTCATCAAAGCGGATGTTCCAACTTCTGGAAGCTTGCTTTAATCCATAAATGGACTATTGCAATTTGCGTACCTGATGCATATTTCTGGATGTAAAGCCGAAGGTTGTGTCATATACACTTCCTCTATCAGAGTTCCATTAACGAAAGCTGTCTTCACGTCCATTTTCCATATCTCATTGTGATAATGAGCAGCTACCGCAAGGAGTATACGTATGGATTTAAGCATAGCAACTGGTGGAAAAGTTTCGTCCTAATCAATCCCTTGCTTCTAACGATAACCTTGAGCTAACAGTCTAGCTTTATAGGTACTCACATTACCATCCATGTCAGTCTTCTTCTTGAAGACCCATTTGCATCATATTTGATTAATCTCTTCAGGTGCATCAACCAAGGACCACACTTGGTTTTCAAACATGGAATCCATTTTAGACCTCATGGCTACAAGCCATTTGTCAAAATCTAAACATTTTAGAGCTTCTTCGTAGGTAGTAGGCTCATCATTCTCAATAAGTAATATGCCATTATTTTCCACCGTGATAAGAGATTTCGTCGGAATTTGACGCATCCTAGTCGACCTTTGAAGTTCCTGTGAATCAGAAGGTTCAGCCATTACATCATCAGTATGTGTAACTGGTTCAGGTTCAGTCAGTTGATAGATGCTTACTTAGGTGTCTCGTACTTCATCGAGTTCAAACTTACTCCTACTAGCTTCTTTCTAGAGAAATTCTTTTTCCAAAAAGACAGCATGCCTTGAAACAAACACTTTTTTGTTTCGAAGGAGTGTAGAAGTAATATCCCAAACTATCTTTAGGATAACCGATGACTAAACATCTTTGGATCTAACTTCAAGCTTATTCGGCATTATCCGCTTCACATAAGTAGGACAACTCCATACCTTCATTTAAGAAAATGAAGGTTTTCTGTTTCTCCACAATTCATATGGAGTAGTATCAACTAACTTAGACAATACTCCATTTAAGATATAAATGGCCGTCTGGAATGCATATCCCCAAAAGGACTTTGGGAGCTCTGCAAAGCTCATCATTGACCGAACCATGTCCAACAAGGTACGGTTCCTCCTCTCCGATACAAGAAGGAGTCATCTGAGATAATATACCATTATCTCTAAGATAGGTTTGAAACTCCTGGCTTATGTATTCGCCACCTTGATCAGATCGAAGAGCTTTAATACTTCTGCCAAGTTGTTTCTCTACTTCATTGCGGGATTCTTTAAACTTTTCAAAAGCTTCTGATTTGTGTTTCATCAAGAACACATACCTATATCGTGAAAAATCATCGATAAAGGTAATGAAGTAGGAAAACCCTCCTTTTGTGTGAACTAACGTAGGTTCACATACATCCGTGTGTATTAGTTCCAATAGTACGGCTGCTCGCTCACCTTTTCCTTTAAAAGGTGTTTGTGTCATTTTGCCCAGTAAGCAAGACTCGCACTTATCAAATGATTTAAAATCAAATGATTATAAGTTACCAATCTTGTGTAATGCATCTTTCGCTAACATGGCCAAGACGATAATGCCATAGGTAAGTTAGGTTTCCTTTATCTACCTTTTGTCATTTTCTTTCGACATTCATAAGAGGTGTAAATAAATCTAATGTACAGATTCCATTGTTAATTGTACCAGAAGCATACAGGATATCACGCAACATAATAAACAACCATTGTTTCTAAAAGTAACATCAAATGCATTTCTATTCAAACAAGACACAGAAATTATATTCTTAGTTAAAGTCGTTACATAATAACAATGTTTGAGTTCTAAAACCAAACGAGAATTGAGATACAAATCATAAGTTCCTATGGCTAATGCAGCAACCCGTGCTCCATTACCCACCCATAGGTCTACATCTCCTCGCTGCAACCTTCTGCAGTCTCTAAGGTTCTGCATATCAACACATATGTGCGAGCCACAACTAGTATCTAATACCCATGTGTTAGAAATAGTAGCAATAGTATTTGAATATCAAGAACAAAAATACCTGGAGCGTTGGATGTGGCAGCTGGTGCATTTCCCTTCTTTAGGGACTCCAGATATTCCTTGCAATTCCGCTTCTAGTGGCCATCCTTGCCATAATGGAAGCAAGTCCCTTTTGGTGCCAACTTCTTCTTAGCTACTTCACCCTCGGGTTTGGCTACAACTTTCTTCTTCTTTCCTTTTCCCTTCTTTGAACCTTTCTTGGAAGGGCCAGGGTGTGAAGAATCAACCAGCATGACCGACTTGTGCAACTGTTTAACAGTCGGTGCAGCTTGCTTGAGCAAGTTGATTAGCTCTGGGATGTTATGCTCCTTTTCATTCATGGTATAGTTAAGGATGAACTATCCATAACTATCAGGTAAGCTTTACAAGATCAAATCTATGTTGACCTCGTGATCCCGGTTTTGTCGAAACATGACAAATGTTGCTGCACAATGTTATAAGGCAACATTAGCTGTGACCAGTAATCTCTCTGCTCCATATAATAATCCAGCAATAATATGGAAGCAACTAGTAAGACATTCACTCAAACACTAAGTATTATTCTCAAAGAAGCAGTGTTGCTAATTGTTTTTCCTTTTCTTGTATGGCCATTGTAGGGCAATTATGTGGATGCAATATCTTGCCATAATGAGGTTATCAGAATTGATCCCATGGCTGCTGGTGGGCTAGTCAATTTGGGCAACCCCTATAAGGAAATTGGAGGTTTTAATGAAGCTATTCGGGATTATTTGCAATCTATATCTATTAGGCTATGCATGGCTAATGCTCATGCAAAGTTGTCTTCAGCATACAAAGACTGGTATGTCTATAGAGGCTAATGAGATTGCAAGCTTGAGTCTGACTGGGCACAGTTTTTGATTGAATGTGCTCCTTCTGACCCTGACTTATTTATGTGCCATATGGCATAGTGGTCTTGTTGAAGCAGCAATCAAGAGTTACAAGCAAGCATTGATCCTACATTCTAGTTTTCCAGAAGTTACCTGTTACCTTCTTCACACAATGCAAGCAAGTATTTCTTTTAAATATGTAGACTTTATTTACTTATCTGATGATATTCTATTTGGTACACATTGAATTTTGCTTATAAAATGTTCTTGTATACATTTTGGGTCTTTATTTGTTTTTTGGGAAAAGCACCATTTCTGCCATTGAACTATTTACAATTCATTGTTTATATAATTATA
>JAOXNR010053478.1:0-14179 GCA_028571225.1 Parsonsia alboflavescens
TATTTATATTATAAAAAAAACATTCAAATACTTAATTAACTAAAAATAATGACTTATAATTAACAAAAATAAAAAATTAATTAAAATGATTTATTATGGGAGGAAGTATATCATAACATAAGGCAAATTTTGTCTTTAAAAAAAAAAAAAAAATCTATTTTGAGGTTATAATCGTTTGGTTCACTTTTCATGGTTTATAACCAACCTCTGCAGTAGCAAGCCGAAGGAAGCGATCTGCAATTGGAAAAATTCCTCACAAATTTTAGAAGGGAAGAGAACAACTACACTTTGAATGATCCATCAATAATTCTCTCGTTTGATCAAAAACCCACTGTTTCTGTCTTTCTGCCTCTGGTTGTTCTTATTCTCTTTGTTAATTTCTATTACAATTTTCAACATTCCCATTCAAAGCCCCCATTACCCGGCCGTCCCCAAATGTTGCCTTAAGCCTCCTGGCCTTCTCCTCCAAACGAACACATGCACCACCGACGTGACAACTTCGTTCGACCCCACTCCCGTCTTGGACCCTGATTCCAGCTCACATCTCCCGTGATTGGTGCTTCTGTGGTTTCCACGCGTCTCTCTTCTTTCCGTTCCCTGTTTCGGCCCTGCACATGCCCACTCCCCAATACAACCATTACAATACCCACTACGGCTCTTCCCCTTCCCCCCGCCCAACAAATACTATTACGGTTTTTATCGCTCTACAAAATAGCTGTGCTGTTCTGTTCTTTAGTAAATTAATTTCGTTCAGTTTATGTGCCTAAATGCACAAAAAAATCCTTGAGAATTGAAGGGGGGAGTAAACCCTAAACTTATCTCTTCAGGTAAAGAAAAGGCCTTTTCGAACCTGAAGAACCCACTTCTCAATCCATTTAATTTAATGCCCTTTCCTTTCTCCTCACACAGCCTTCCTATTTTCTCTTTTCCCCCTCTCTCTGAAGTATCCGATAGGACCATTCCTCCTTTTTCCCGCGTTCTTGTTCAGGGATTAGAGAGGGTGACGGAGTGGTGGTGGCTAATCTGAAGGGAGTGGCTGGCTGTCTCTCGGACAACGCGATCCGATAATGGCTTTAGCTTTAGCATTGTTTGTTTCCTTCTCAGCACTGTTGTTCACACCCTCACTTTCCCAGTCCCAACATTACCGTCGGCCTTGGCTCAGCACTAACTATTATCAGAGAAGATGCCCGAGATTTGAGCAGATCATGGAGGATACCACCACCAATAAGCAGATCACCTCACCCACCACCGCTGCCGGTACTCTCCGCCTGTTCTTCCACGATTGCTTCATTCTCGGCTGCGATGCTTCCGTACTCATTTCCTCCACTCCTTTCAACAAGGCCGAGCGTGACGCCGATATCAACCTTTCCCTCCCCGGTGATGGGTTCGATGTTGTTATCCGGGCCAAGACTGCCCTTGAGCTGGCTTGCCCCGGAGTTGTTTCCTGCGCCGATATATTGGCCGTCGCCACTCGGAACCTCGTCACCATGGCCGGAGGCCCTTATTACCCGGTGAGATTGGGCCGCAAAGATGGATTGGTGTCTGAAGCTAAGATGGTGGACGGAAATCTTCCCCGACCCACGATGTCGATGGATGAAATGATCAAGATTTTCGAGTCGAGAGGCTTTTCAGTTCAAGAAATGGTAGCATTATCCGGTGCTCATACAATCGGTTTCTCACACTGCAAGGAGTTTAGCTCAAACCTTTACAATTTCAGCAAGACTGTACAAAGTGATCCCTCATACAACCCTCGGTTCGCAGCTGCTCTGAAGAATGCCTGTGCAGATTTCCAGAAGAATCCTACACTGTCCGTGTTCAACGATGTAATGACTCCTAACAAGTTCGACAACATGTATTTTCAAAATTTACCAAGGGGGATGGGGCTGTTGGCGTCGGACCGGGCCCTGCATTCGGATCCAAGGACGAGGCCTTTTGCAGAGTTGTACGGGAGGGATCAAGATGCCTTCTTTAAGGCATTTGCTGAAGCAATGCAGAAGCTGAGTGAGTATGGGGTGAAGGTCGGACGAGGAGGTGAGATAAGGCGCAGGTGCGATGCTTTCAATCACTGATGAGAATCTGAATCTGAATCTGAAACAAACCGCATTTCGTGTTCAATTTTTGTTTGTTGTTTCCAATTATATTTGTTTTCATTTTTCTTTACCCCTTTCGGTGGTGGCTCTGTGGACAAATATGATGAGCCATTTGATGCATAGGGGAGACGGGATTTAGCAAAGCAAGTGCAATATATAATCGTATACTACATGCTAGTGATTGATATGATGGTTCTTCGTCCCAATGGAACCTTCACTCTTTCCGTTCACTTTTGTTTGGCGGTGGGAACAGAGTGTGTCATTCACATAATTAATTTTGCTAACGGAAGTATTGGGTTCTGTTCATAATATGTTAATACTAATGGTAATCCCATCCCATCGTCCACAGTGATTTGATTTGTTGGAGAAAGTGTGTTTTATGTTACTCATTTAAGTACTATTACTACACTGTAGTAAACTTTCTTTTTGGGTCTCTTTCAACTCGGGGGTTGGTGATGTATACTGTGGCGGTGGTAGTAATACTGCTCCCTTCCATCGCATCCGCAATTTCATTTCCATCTGCGGAATGAAATTAGAAAAATGAGAAAGGTGCTTAAGTGACAAATTAGGTTGTGACACCCCTCCAGAATAGAATAGGATTGATAATAGAACAATTAATTAGTTAATTCGTCCACCGTGGAATGGCCTTCTATAGTGACCAAAAGGAGAGCAGCCTCCCTCGTCCTGTTTTGATTCCTCAGGTGAGAAAAAGAAAGAAAGCAATTGATAATTTTGCATTTTGCTGCAGGAAAGGAATTTTCTGAAAGAATTACTTTCTCGCTATCAATATGTTCAGCTGGATGGAACTTTATCCTATTTATATGGTGAACCCATCGAATAAATGCTCTTTACACTCTAGCCTCTATATAACATGGATGTTGTAAACCTTTAATTATTACACACATAGGAATTGAACTTATATCCTATTGACACTATATCAATTTTTATCAAATTTATTATTGAATTGTGCCCCAAAGACAAACTTTATCGTATTTTGTGAAAAAAATCACCCAGATCAGATGTGTGCCATGAACAGCGCGCCTGTCTTTTGATCAAGAAAGGTTTTTGAGAAAATAAAATTGACAACAAAAGCCTCCAGAGGAAAATAAGCACCATTTTTCATTTTGATTAATTAGATAGAATTTTTGTTAAAAAAATTAATATTGTAATTTAAAAATGAATTAAGTGATTTTTTTTTAAAAAAAAAATTCATTTAAATCAAAATAGCACATTTAATTCCTAATGTAGTGAGTATATTTTAAAAATATAAATAATATTAAATACATTAAAAAAAAAAAAAGAGAAACAAAAAACAAAACTAAGACTCAGAAAAATCAGATCGAGTCCAATATGGATTTATTGATTTCGAACCAAAAATTTTTTCTCCACCTCGACTCTACTAGTAATGCTTATTGATTATCACTTCTAATCAAGATATAATCTTCCTTGTGTAGCTATTCTATATTACTGATGTATAGATCTGTTGTAATCTTTTGATTTGCGTTCTTAAAATTATAGGGGCGTTTTCACATTTACCCAATTTGAGGGGAAAGATTTCAATATTACCAAAATCTATACAATATTTCATAATTTATTCAACTCTAAAACTAACTTTTCATTCTATACTCATTTTGACTTTTTCATTTAAAAAAAAAATCAAAACTAACATTTATTCACTTTTATCATGTACATTGCCCTCGACATTCAAAATAGCCCAACTGCCCAACTACCTTTGCAACTGTTGTAAAATCGAATTGAAAACCATATTGATAAAGTTTACTTATTGAAAATTGAACTTGAAGGAACTCATTTTTCCCTGTTGAAGAAAAAAAAAAAGGTCGACACTTGGGTTTGGGAGAGAAGTTGGTTTTTTTCTTCATAAGATTAAGCTTGTGCCTTGTTGTTAAGAATAAATGGTTGTTCAGTTTATTTATTTATTTATTTTATTTTTTGTTGTTATGGTGTTTGATGGTTGTGTTTTAATTCCTAAGTGCCGCTGGGTTTTTCTGGTCTGATGTTTCATTGTTTTATGTTGTTTGTTTGGATTAAGGAAGGAAAGAAAGAAAGTTGTTTGTGTTGAGTGTTTGAAATAATGGTTGACCTTCGAGAGTTCTATTCAACCTTCTAGATGTCTATCCGACCTTTAGTAGTATAAGCCGACCTTCAAGCCTATTTTTTTTTGTTGGTTCAACCGACCTTCCAATTGATCCTTTCGACCTTTTAAGGATTATATCAACTTTCAAATGATGTAATCGACCTTTAATTTTTTTTTAAAAAAAGTTCAATAGACCATCCAGAAGGTCAATTAGACCTTGGAATGGATTATATCGACCTTCCATATGATCACCTCGACCTTCAAGGATTCTTTTCCGATCCTTTTTTTTCTTTCAAAAACTATGTAGACCCTTTTTTCTCTGCTTTGTTTTTTAAATCAAGATATTTCTCCCCTTTGCTTTCTATTATTGGTTGTACATTATCCATCCTGAATATATTTTTCTTGGATTCTTGCAGAAATGGGTTTAATAAGAATTATTCTTAACGATGGTTCTCGAAGTGGAAGGGTGCATTAGGTAATTGTACCTGACGACATCAGTTATGAAGATTTTATGATAACTATGACAGGCTATATGAAGATTGATTAAACCAATTTGATGTACAAATCTCATTTGCATCCAGATTATCCGATGGAAGCACTAAATTATTGTAAATTGAAGATACATATGGGATCATGTTTTTGACGGGGGAAGCTAATCCTAAAATGGTGGTCGTTACAAAATTGAAAGAACATCAATGTGGTGTTGATCCTGCAATGTAGGATTTTGTTAATGCGTATGAAAAGAATCTGGATGGAACATTTCCACCTGTAAACGATGAACCTGGGCCAAATAGAAATATTCGCACCGATGTTGATGCTGATGATTATGGTGATGATCATTACGAAGAAGAATATATCTGCAGTGTCGATGATGATGTCCCAGTGAACTTTGACGAGGGGGGGGGAGGGGTTAGACACGTAGTTCCCTTTCAGCAGTTTATATTGGACTCTTCTACTCAATTCACGGACATGGACTGCGGTGATGAACCATAGGTGCATTATTCCAAAGATGAAACCATTCCACTTGTAGGTGAGATAGGGAAGGATTCAATTTTTAACAATAAGGATGAATTGAAGATAGCGGTCAGTTAATATTCACTTGAGAATCAATTTTCCTATCTTCTGGTACGTTCAGATAAGGCACGATTCGAGGAGCGATGCAAAAACCAAAAAGATTGCACCTTCATGATACATGCGCAATGTAGAGCCGGATGCCAGATATGGATGATTCACAAGTTTGTCCCGACTCACACTTGCATTCTATCTATCGAACAATGCCAAAATAGGGATGTAAGTGCATCAACCATTGGTTGTTTGTACTCTGGTAAAATCATCGGTGTGAATCACACCTCCAAAAATGTGAATCAAGACATGGGTTAGAATTATGGTGTGATGTTAGGATACACCAAAGCATGGAGATCTTTGCAGTGTGCAAAGGAAATTACTTATGGAACTCTAAAGGACTCACTAAAACAGCTTCCAACATACTTCTACCTCTATGAGCGTACAATGCCTGGCTCAATGACCAGCTTAGCATTATCGGAGGAGCATTTTGTGAGGTCATTTTGTGCACTTGGTCCTTCGATCAATGGTTTCAAGTACATGAGACCGTCATTGTCAGAGATGCAACACACTTGAAAAATGTACAGGAGAACAAAATTTACGCATCTATGTGTGCAGATGGAAACGGACAAACTTTTCCACTTGCATTTGGATTCAGTGAAGATGAGGGCAATGATTCATGGGAGTGTTTCTGAAGAAGACTAAGAACTGTATACGAATCGCCCGATGATTTGGTAATTTTATCCAATCGACACAAAGGCATACTATATGCAATGAGAAAAATGTATCCCGAGGTTCCACATGCTTTTTGTTTTTGACATTTGAAGGAAAACTTGAAGACAAAAGATCCTCATGTTCAAACGATTTTCAAAAGTGCTGCATATGCCTATGATAAGGAGAAATGTGACCACCAATTTAGGGGGATTGAACGTATGCATCCTGGGGTTCATCAGTGGTTGGATTTTGAGGTAGGGCGATTGGGTTGGGCACATGCTTACTGTCCGAAGAATCGATACAACCAAATAACTAGCAATCTCGTGGAGTCCTTCAATGAAGAGATCAAGAAAGCTCGGAAATTGCCTATTACATCCGCTTATGAGTTTTATAAGGGTATATGTCAGAGTTGGTTTAATAAACACCTAGAAGCAGCCATTGCAATGCCTGCTATTATTACCAGACGTGCTGTGGAACGGATTGAGGCGAAAGCTGTTTTGGTTGACCAACAAAGGTTGCGTAACAGATCCATTTGAGCTACAGAGGAGTGTGTAGTCAGCAATCCCCCACGAGAAGCAAATGCTGTTTTGGATATGATTTGAAGGACGTGTGGATGTCAGAGATGGGATATAGAAGGAATTCCATGTAAACATGCCATTGCTGTTGCAAGGTATTGAAAAACCTGCATATAATTTAAACTGACGTTCTAGACGGTCGATAGGTTCGACCTTTTGGACCGTCTCTATTATTTCGAAAATAGATTTAAAATCATAATCCCAATTTGTTTTTTCTCATCTTTAATTCGTTGTAGGCAAAATTGGATCCCACTACTATTTTCCGTGTCATGGAAATTCATTTGACACAGAAATATTGAGAAAGCAATATGAACTTTCGATACAACCTGTTTCGTTGTCTTCAACTTTGGATAGAATTACAGGTTTGGAAAATGTGGTTGTACATGCATCGTTTGCAAGAAGGGAGGTACAAAGACCACAAGAAGGTTGGTTCCTATCTCAAAGTGAACAATTTCGACGAAGTAAAACTTGCATGATATGCAAAAGAAAAGGACACAATCGTCAAACTTGTCCAAACGTGACCACAGAAGCAGCACCACCCGAAGTAGAGGTTCTATTGTAGTATGATCATGCTGAAAAAGGGCACCCATTTATGAGGAGATCTACCCAAGAGTCCCGGGTTTCTGGACAAACATTGGAGGCTACAGTTGAAGAGGAAGTTTTTGTAAATGTTAATGTAAGTGTCAGCCATGAGATTGTGGATGTTTTTGAAGGCGATGTTGGTGTTGAGACGACTCATGACTTTTAATTGATTTTCATATTCTTACTAGTTTGCAATATTTTCATTTATCCCACCACATGTTTTTTTAATTTTTCTCGGCCATATTTCTTCTTCTTTTCTACAAGTGATGAAATTGGGTGGAAAACTTATGATAAACAACTGGGGAGGTGAGAATTGGGTTTGGAAATGGGAAACTGGCTTTTCTCGTTTGAAACTATGGATGGTCGGAATGATCTTATAGAAGGTCGAGATTATATTTCGAAAGTCGGTATTAATTTTCAAAGGTCGAGGAAAGACTTTTCAAATGTGAAATTGGCCAAGTCCATGCATCGACCATTGGAGGATAAAACCGATCTTCAGAATATATTCTCGACCTTCTACCATTTCAAACAACGAAAATGCTTTTTTCCAGTTCCACACTCATATCTCCCCTCCCTAGTTGTTTAGGTATCTCTTTTGCATGCGATGTATGTCAATGTCACTATCAAACCAGATTCCAAGGCATGTCACGGTCACTGTCCTATTTTCATGACATGTAATTATCTTCATATTCATTTTATATGATTAGAAGTTGTTCTTTTGTTTTTGTTTCAATAATTCTTTAATTCTAATTAAGAAAAAATGAAGTATTGTGTTATAAATAAAAAAAAAAATTTATGAGTGCATTTTTTTATTCCCTTTCGAAACTTTTGTTCAAATTTTGAACCCAATAACCTTTAACAAATTACTATTACAAATATGAACTAACCTGGAGGGAAGTTACTGAAAATTAAACAATACCTGAGCGAATGAGGGTACTATTTTCCTCGTTTTAAGTTGGTTGAAGCCATATTGATAAAGCGAGAGGAGGAACCAAAGAAAAAGCACATTTTGAAAGAGTTTGAAAATCTAGAAATGAAAGAAGATTTGATGAGGCTGAAAAAAGAAAACTCGGAACTAAAGACAGAAAGGTTGAATTAACTTCCTTTAGTTTCCAACCTTTCTGTCTTTAGTTCTGAGTTTTCTTTTTCTAACCTCATCAAATCTTCTTTCATTCCAAATTTTCGAGCTCCTTCAAACAGTGCTTTTTCTCTAGTTTCTCCTCTTGCTTTATATGGCTTCAACCCAAGATCCATAAAACTCATTTTTTAAATTCTTAATCCAACCCTCTACCTAACAACAAAGATGAAAGGTAATATCTTTCTTACATGTTTCAAACAAACAAAATAAAAAAAATCAGTGGTATAAATGTTGTAAGTGGGAAAGAAAATCGAGGTAACCAGCCTCTAATGAAGAACCACATTTCGTCGGGCCGAGCACCCTCTGAAATGACATCTCGTCTCTGATCGTGAAGAAATTGAAAGGTATGCAAGGCAAGATCCATATCTCTACAGTAAAGAAAGAAAGGAAACAATTCATAAAAAAAAAAATCATACAGTTAAACTAGCTTTTTTCGAGACATAAGTGGCCGATCTCTATGATGTTTTTTTTAATTAGAGAATTCTTTATTTTGAGTGTGGAATATAACACAATAATTGTTTCTCTAAAACCATGAAGATTGTCGCGAGTTTATGTTTCTTTTCTGTACGTGCACAAATGGAGCCATCAGTGCTCTGAGTTCATCTACTGCATCGTCGGTATTCTTACTGATCAAGCTTGTCAAAGAAGCCCCTCTTTATTTTGCAAGACTACATTTCCTTTTAGCATCAGACTTGCAAGTCTCGAGATAGACGTTCTCAGCAAATTCCAATTTACCAGGCATAAAATATTATATAACTCACTAGTATCGGAATAGGATGTCCACGATGGGATTATCTTCCGACCTGTCTGAACCTTTGCCAAACTCTTCCTCAGTAGGTTACTCTGGTAGCTCAGTCTGTGAACCTCATCTAGGATCAGAATGCCACACATCCAAAGGAGAAATTGAGCTGCCTGACATTCTGATCCTAGATGAAGGTCACACGGGGTGTAACTAGAACAGCCTACTGAGGAAGAATTTGCCAAAGGTTCAGACCGGCTGGAAGATAATCCCATCTTGGGGATCCTATTCCGATACTGATGAGTGATATAATATTTTATGCCTAATAAATCCAAATTTGCAGAACATCTCTCTTGAGATTTGCCCGTCTAATGTTGAAAGGAAAAGCAGTCTTTCAAAATAAAGAGGGGCTTCTTTGACAAGCTTGATCCGTAAGAATACCGATGACGCAGTAGAGCACTGATGGATTCATTTGTGCACGTGCACAAAGGAAACATGGACCCGTGACAGTCGGGTACTGAAACACACTTTTTATGTCCTTTTACTGTAGTGCCCCATGAGTACTTAGCATGTACTCTAAGTATATGTTCCCGCAAGGCACAAGGCTAATTAGAAAAAATCTTTGTCAAGAGTCAAAGGTCGAATAAAGACTTGGCAAATTTCAAAATATAATAATAAAAAATTTTTCACCGAAGGTCGAGATAATCCCACCGAGGGTCGGTATTATGGACTGAAGGTCGGTTTTAGCATCTAAAGGCCAAAAAAAGACTTGGCCAACTTTCAACTTTGCAAGTCTTCTTTCGACCTTTGAATGATAAACCTGAATTTTAGACCATAATAACAACCTTCTTGTAATTCAAACCAAAAATTCTAATTCCCTAAACCAAAAGTCTCAACATCATTTTGCAATCAAAGTCTCAACATTTCATTAATCCTAAGAATATCCGTAAAAAACCAAACCCAAAAAAATACAAAAAAAGACAAGCAAACTGTTATGTTCAATTGAAAAAAAAAAAACTCAGTTCAATTCACACGGTAGCAATTTCATAAATTTCTAATTAACACTATCGCTTCAGAAAAAAAAAAAGAAATTAAGCGATGATTGGAGGGGGGAAAAAATAAATCAATAACACGTGGGGAAAAGGGGGGGGGGAACCTTACCTGTGCATTGTCAGACACGATGACCATGACGATGGAGTTGAAGAGGATAAGAACAAAACTTGTTCTCCAGCTCTGGCAATCGGTTTAGGCTGAATCTCCTTCGTCCAGTTTAGAAGGGAGAAAGCCCAGACTCCTTGATGCGTTGGTGAGCTAGACTAATGGCATGAGACCTTCAAGGAAGTATACATGGCTAGATTCTCAGACCCAAAGAATTAAGATGATGGTGGAGTTGGCAGTGCTGAGTTTTGGTTTGTTTGAGGGATGTGCAGCAACTCAGAAAATAAGGAAGGAACTTGACCGTTTGACTGCCATCGCTCTTCAGGGAATCAATCGTGCCTTTTCAACTACTCAAGCATGCATTCCTGGGTGTCTTTTCAACTGGCCAAGTAATTGCATCGACCTTCGATGGATAATACCGACCTTCAAAATTGTATGCCTAAGGTCGGTATTGTCCTCTGAAGATCAAAGAAAGAAATATATCAGTGAAATTGGCCATCCTTGCATCGACCTTTGGATGATAATACCGACCTTCGAAATTGTATGCCTAAGGTCGATATAATTATCTAAAGCTCGAAGAAAGTCTTTTTAACAGGTGAAATTGGCCAAGTAATTCCATCGACCTTATGCATACAATTTTGACCTTCCACCGTTTCAAACTGACAAAAAGCATTTTTTCCCTCCTTCAAACTCAGATCTCATCTCCCTAGTTGTTTATGTTGCTTGAATTTTTTTTTCCATATTATTCATTCATCACCTGTAGCTTTTTTCATGTCATTTTTAATTACACAATGTAACCAAAACAAGTAATATTATTTACATAATTTACATGTATCCAAAAACAATACAAACATGACATAATCTAGAAAAATCACTGGGTTTGTATGTTGTAATACTCTATCGTGATCAGTGTCGTCTCATCCCTAATGCACTGGGGTGCATCTGGAATTTCCTCCAGTGATGGCATCGTCTTCCCAACAGACAATCTCAACAACTGCGTCATGTAATGTACAATGTATAGCTAGTCGAATCAGGCTGACTCGGGAGGGTTTTAATGCCCAAAAACTCATGTACGAACTTGAGGGATGGAGCAGCAACTCCCATCTCGGAATAATAGTTGGCCTGTACTAGAAGAGAAGGCAACATCCTACAAATCGGATCCATCAACTCCATCCTCCGTGACCTTTGCCTCATTCAGCGAGATCTGTAGAAGTACCCAATGACCCTTGTAACAACATGGCATCAAGACCTACAAATACATCGAGAAATATTAAATTATTTTAAAATGAAATGTAACTTAAAAAAAAATAGTAAATATGTTTATTACTTCATTGACCCGTCACCACCTCATTGTCATCTCCGACTTCCTTCACCCAATCGATGGAACCATCATCAAACTTGTGGGTCTCAAGCTCCCCTCGAGCGGAAGCAGAAACGAAAGCGGAATGGGGCATACTCTAAAAATTGAGCAATATTTAGACGATATTATATGAACAAAATACTTTATACACTTGTTAAAAAATAAACAAAATACTTTATATACTTGACAAAAATTAAACAAAATAATTACGTAGAGATAAGATGGGACAATGGTAGGGTAGGCAGCCAGATAGCATGTAGCTGCCCATCGGAGCCCTCTGATGAACTAATCGACATGATTGTCCTCCACCTCTTGAATGCAATCTCGAACGACCCTCAAAAAGTTCCCATCAAAGGACAGGAATCCCCCCGTTGAGCGGCTACCTCAAAAAAAAAAAAAAAAAAAAACTACAAAAGTGAGGAAATATTAATAATTACTCCCACATACAAAAAATGGCACTGTAACTTAATAATCAACAAAAAGCTAAATTGTATTAACAGAATGCATATAAATAGCTCTCCGATTAACTCGAAGAGCAAAAACTATCCAAGCGACTCCAGGTATGGGAACTGTTCATTCCAAGAAACTCAGAGCCCTCATCTAGCACCCCTATTGGAACTTCCTCTCTCCCTTTATTTGATCTAGGCTTCTTCTTTGGACCCCCAGACTTTATACGATGAGAGGGGTCCGTGAACGGAGACATGAAGCTTGCAGCTCGGACCTTGATCTAAACAGCACGTCCTCCCTCCTGAAATAAATTAAAATCCAATTATTATAATGTAAAGAAATTAAATTAAAAACACTTGAACATGACATTTAAATTTGAAATTAAAAAATAAAACTAATTAACCTTTCTAATTAGATCATGTCTAACCTGAACAACAACATCAGATACAACACTCCTAGATGGAGTTGGTGTACCCTCCCTCTCAATGGCGTCCCCCTCCGCCTGCAATTTAAAATAAACTATCTAATAATGAAATTGGAACACATATGAAATATTCAAAACACACTTAAATGTTTAAACTAACTTGGACAGTCATTCGAACCTCGACTAGAGCAGGAGGATCTGCCGCCTCACTCTCATGGACATCCTCCTTCTACTGTTATTTAGAATAAATTAACTAACTACATAAATCAGTTTAAGTATGAAATAATCAAAAACAAGTAAATGTATTCTAACTGACCTGGTTAGTCGTCCGGACCTCGATTAGAGCAGGAGGTACCTCCCTCTCATGGACATCCACCTCCGCCTATTATTTAAGATAAATTAACTAACTAAGTAAATCAGTTTAAGTATGAAATAATCAAAAACAAGTAAATATATTTTAACTAACCTGGTCAATCGTTCGAACCTCGACTGGAGCAGGAGGTACCTCCCTCTTGTGGACATCTTCCTCTGGCTGTTATTTAAAATAAATTAAGTAACTACGTAAATCTGTTTAAGTATGAAATAATCTAAAAGATGGAAATGTATCTTAATTAACCTGGTCGGTCGTCCAGACCTCGAATGGAGGAATTGGATCTACCACCTCGAATGGAGTAGGTGGGATTGCATCAAGCCCAGGACTAATCCACTGCCCCTGTTAGTTTCAAGGAAAATAAATACAACTAATTTCAATACCAATAGCTAAATAATTCAAATCGCATAGTACATACTAACTTGATGTGAAGGAGGAGATTTCTGACCATCCTACTGGCCATGGCTCTGTCGATGCTCTTACTCATCCAGTCGCTGAAGGACAACCGTGTGACTAGCCAGGGCCGCGTGCTCCTGCTGCTCCAACTGACCGCTCACCCACTGATGCAACTCCACAATGCATGCATCAAAATGCTTGCTAATTTGGGCATAGACTGCTCCTCAAACTCTCCCAACAGAGTCTTGAGCTGGGCAATCATGTCATCGCCTCTCGGGAGCTTGCTATAATTTTAAACATAAATTATAATAAATATACATATTGAATTGAATGCTTCATTTTAACAAGCATGAAGATATACATACTTGGTGGCGGTCGACATTCGCCCAATGAACCTCGGATCTCACAGGCGATGGACGTCGCTCCTTGGCATGCTCCTCATCGTCTTCATTATCCACTGGGGTCTCGGCTTCCCCAACTCTCGATGCAGGTGACTAAAATAAAATAGATATAAAACACACAGTACATCATCTCCATTTAATTTACAATTTACTAATTCAACCATCATTGGACCAACCTCTATAATTGCACGAGGGGGTGGCTGTTGTCAGACGACCTACCAAAATGAGCTGGGCTTCGAAGCCCCCCAATAAACAAGTGGAATATACGGGAGGTCATCAAAATCAGTCCAACAAGGTGTCGCTCCTGTTCATCTGGTTTGATGTAAGGTAATGAAGCAGATGCCTGTGAACATCGTAATTTAGTTTAATGAACATCTGATTTTTTAAATTTTAGTTAAATAAAAAAAAAAAAACACAGGTGGAAAGGTTGATTGCTTACCCTATCTAATATATGATGCCATTGTACTCTGGAATTGGAGTAAATAGGTCTTTGGAAAAGAAGGCACCTCCGGTGCTGTTGGGATTTATGCCCAAAAAGGTTATCATTTTCCGAGAAAAAGTGTAAAATACTATAATCTAAATAAGTAATTTTTTACATATTAGCATAACATGCAATAAGGTCCAAATT